>BSBK01012343.1:0-147500 GCA_027943335.1 Chamaecyparis obtusa
GATTTTTTCATGGAAACTCAATTACATTCTCCTTCAGATTTGGAAATTATTAAACTACTTTAAAGAGGTATGTTTGTCACATACATTACGGGAAGGTAACAAATTGGTAGATCTCCTTTCAAATCTTGGGTGTGAAGGTACATTGATTTTGACATTTCATCTGGATGAATTCATAGCAAGTAATGAACTTCTTTATAATCTGATTACATGTCACATGGAGGGTAACCGGTAAAGATTAAAGAATTTGCTGAGGTCTTCCATCATGTGAGGTCATCATTGGTTGTGAAAATGATATCATTTCATGGTACATTATGTTTATTTATAGTCATCATTCCCTTTACACAATCTGCATCTGCATGAATTTGAAGTCATTACTGGGATGCGTGGTTATGATCGTAGGATTGAGTGTTAATGTTGCATTAGATGAAGTAAATCTTCACATGGCTCTGCATGTGTCAAACTAACCTTCACAGTTCCTACATTTAATTCATATCTTCTTGCACTATATTCACTCACTGTTGCACATCTTTCCACAATCTGAAAGTACAAATCTCCTCTTTAAGTAGGTTAGCCTTTTGTAGATGTGCAGTGTGCTGAATTGAAATGTCACCCCCTATGGAAGTGTGTGCTAAGTGCAATACCTGCAATAAGTTTCATTGGGCAATTCTGCCAAAAAATTATAGGATATGGATTCATCCTTAGCTAGATGAAAATGTTTTGCTAATGATTGTTGATGATGCAACTCTCGATATGATGTTCATAGTTAACTCACCTTTAGTTCATCATGCTATCAGGCATGTCATTGGTGATGAAATTATCTCCCCAACTGCTAGGCATTTTTTATATCCTTTGAATTTGGTCTCCATCTTTTTGTCAAATTCGATGGATCTTTTGCAATTTTTTCATCATCTCGAGGCCCTTGCTCTGAAGGTTGTCAAACAACAATTCTAGGATGACAATAAGCTAAAGATTTCTATGCAGCATTATGATCTTTGGGCTAGTAACGCATGGTTTGTGGTCTCCTTACAAGGTCACACCTTCTCAGGAAGCATGAATTCTTCATCATTTTTGAAGCACTTCAAAGGTCTTTTGAGAAGAAAAGCTCATGTAATACGAAATCTACCTTAGATGTATCAGCTCATGCCCTAGGTTATTAACTTGAGGAAAGAGTCCAGAGAACAGGGTATGCCCTGTTAGATCTTATGGCTCTTTTGAACAATTTGTATCTAGTTTGGTCCCCTCAGTGCTCTACGTATTGGTCACCTTCAGGACCGTATGAAAATGTGCAGGTTAGGTAATCTCATGGGTTGTAGGATACCGATTTACCCCTTGGCACATCAAAGGCTTCTACCTCAGGAGGATCTTCTTGGCTTTCTCATGGTTTAGATATGTCTGCTACCATTGATAATTCAAATTGGTGCTTGGGTAGTATGATGTTCAGGTCAGATAGGCTCTTGCCTTCAGTTGACCCTGCTAGTGGATGCAGAGATGAAACTTGGTCAAAGGGTGGACATGGTTGCACTATTAGGTTTGAATATGTAGAGATGGAGGAAGGATGATGAATGATTTTAATTGCTGCATAATTTTTGAAGCTGAACATAGATGTTGAATGATTGTAAATACGTTATTTTTGTATCCTCTTTGAGGTTACTATTTGAAAATATCAAATATCAAAACTTTTGTAAATAGCGACAAATCTGGGTTTTCTTGCTGCTTCTTTCTTGGTTGAGCTTTTGAACCATGTTTTTTATAAATAATATATATTCAGTGGCTTGTCCACTTTTGCCAAAAAAAAAAAGATTGCTTGAAGGTTAACTAATTTAAAACTAACCCTTTCCTAACTCAAATATTTTAAGATATTTTTCTATTTATCATTCTCAACAACTACTTAGATGTAGATTCTAGACATTATTGATCTTTATATATTTTAAATTTAAATATAAAAAGATTAATTATTATTTATAAAAATATTAATTAACTTAAATTGTAAATATAAAATTCTCTCTATCGTATTATTAACTCTATATACTTATCAAAATTTATTCCAATATAAGTAGTTCTAGCATTTAGGGTTAGGGTTATGAAATTATGGTGAATAATTATCACCCTAATTAAACCCTTATTTTAAATTTAGTCAAACCCTAATTAAGTCATTTAACCCTAACATTAACCTAACTTTCATATTTATAATATTTTACCCTAATTGAACTCTTAATATAATTTAACCCTAAAACCTAACCCTTTCCATGGTTCAAGTATTTTTCTATAACCCTAATCAAACTTTAACCCTAATTGTATCCTAACCCCAACTTTATTTGAAACTTAACTAATTGAAACCCTAACCATGATTTAATTATAATTAAAGATATCTGCTACAATTTAAATTTAACACTAACCATAACAATTACTAAGCTCTACCCATAATCATTATCCTAATTCAACTATAATTTAAATTTAATCAAACTCTAATCTTAACCATTAATAAACTATCACCTAATTTGAACACTAATCTTAAAGTTAACCCTTAGTAAACCCTAATGCTAAGCTTATTTGATGATTAATTGATTTAACCCTAACCTTTTC
Organism: Chamaecyparis obtusa; assembly: GCA_027943335.1. Taxonomy (NCBI): domain Eukaryota; kingdom Viridiplantae; phylum Streptophyta; class Pinopsida; order Cupressales; family Cupressaceae; genus Chamaecyparis; species Chamaecyparis obtusa. The sequence goes on from BSBK01012343.1 coordinate 2,584, forward strand.
TTAATTCAAATATTTTATTTATTATACCCCATGTCAGGGATAGGGTTTAGGGTTAGGTTATAATTTACATTAGGATTAGGGTTTGGATTAGTCATATAACTTGGTTTAGCATAACTCTTAGGTTACAAAAATAGTTAGGGTTAGGATTAGGGTTTATGTTATGGTTATGGTTAGAGTTAGGATTATGGTTTGAGTTTAGAGTTATGGCTAGAATTATGGTCAATCTTAGGGTTAGTGTTTAGATTAAGGTTAGGGTTTACATCATGGTTAGTATTAGGATTGGGATTATCAACAAGTTCTTATATCTTCATTGTAGACATTGATACTATATATATATTTTAAAGTTAAATTATATAAAAAACATTCTTATTAAATTGATTAATGATTATTTATATAAACATTAATTAAATTAATTGCAAATAGAATTTTTCCTATTATAATATTAAATTTATACTAATCAAACCTTATTCTATTAGAAGTCATTCTAGGGTTTAGAGTTAGGTTGTATGATTATGGTGAATAATTCTCACCGTAATTGAACCCTCATTTTAATTTTATTTAAACCTAATATTAACACTTATAATGTTGCTAATGTGCTTCTAGTCTTTCTGTACCACGAGCCATCACCCTCTTGCTACTTTTTCTATAAAAAAACAATTATAAACCTAACCCAAATTGAACACTAACATTAAAGATGACCCTAACTACTTTTTACAATTAATTCATTTAACCCCGACATTAACCTAACTTGCATATTTATAATATAACCCTAATTGAAATCTTACTATAATTTAATTCTAAACACTAACCCTATCCATAATTCAAAGACTTTCTGATGACCCTAATAAATCTCTAACCCTAATTGTATCCTAACCCCAACTTTATTTGAAGCTTATCCAATTTAAGCCCTAACCATGGTTTAATTCTAACTAAAGATATCTCCTACAAATCTAATTAAATTGTAATCCTAATAATAAGTATAATCTAGCCATAATCATTATCCTAACTGATCTCTAATTTTAATTTAAGTAAACTCTAACCTTACCCATTAATAAACCATTACCTAATTTGAACACTAACCTTAAAGTTAACCCTTAGTAAACCCCAATACGAAGGTTGTGTGAAGATTAATTTATTTAAATCTAATTCTTTTGTGACTTAAATATTTTACTTATTTTAATATGAGTATTAGTTTCTGGATTCAATTGTGTAGCATTTTTTAACCATCAACATTTTGGCTCATACTACATGATCCATCATCAGGATGCAGCTAGAGAGAAAAGAAACATAAAATGATATGTTGCAGATCTGGCATATAATAAAAAGAGGAGGGAGATGTTTCTTTTCTCTCTAGCTACATCCTGATGATGGATCATGTAGTATGATCCAAAATGTTGATGGTTAAAAAATGCTACACAATTGAATCCAGAAACTGATACTTACAGTAATATGGATTGTGGAAATCTAATGGATCTTATTTTAATATATTTTTATGTTTTCCCATTTATTTGAAAAAATAATGTCTAGATTCAACAAAGTTAATTTTTATCTATGTAATATTACTCTATCATAATTCGGTTGTTCACACTTATCATTTCAATATTGTTAACTAAATTCATCGACCATCCCTAAACCATCTTATAATTTTTCAATTCTTCATTTTGAATTTCTATAATCTTGACGTTTTCTATGCCATTAGTGGATAATATACCATGGCTGGCGAGTTATATATCATCAAGCCTCATATATTTAATTATACTAAATGATAAAACATAGATTATTCATTGATGTAACACATATCTTATGCGTATTTTTTCAAAAGATATTTAACCTATATATTATGTGGTTTACTTGGCTATAAATACTTAATTGATTTTATAAATTATGTGGAAATTGGGGTTTACAGTAAAATATGTTGAACCTATATATTATGCAGTTTACAGGTACTGGAATGGTTAGTTTTCTCCACCCTACGTGTGGTGGCTCAGCTAGCTACAAAGCAATGGTGAAAGTTTGAGGCAGAGGTGGCACCTGCATGGAAGCAAAAATAAATTTATTTATTAATGTATTCATTTTTCTGAACCCTTCCCCACTCTCCATAATCTTCGTCTGGCTCCATCTGTTTGTTCTAATAATAGTCTGGTAAGATGGTAATAGTCTGCCATTTAATTAATTAAATTATGCGGTGGACAATAAAATGGCCGAAAGATGGTAAGACCTGTCGTCGGTGTTTATTGCCATTTAAATCATGGGCTAGAGTGTTTTGCGACATGTGGAATGGAATGGAAAGCATTTCTTTTTTCTTACACTGTTACATTCGCTGACCCCCTATAGGGTGTGGGTCTTCTGCCATTGTAAGGTTACGCCTCTCGGTGTAATTAATTGGCAAGATATTTTTCATTTATTTATTGCAAATAAGTTAGAAGAATGCATAAATATTTAAATATATTATTATTTAGATTTTTGATATAAGAAATCATTATCTTCAAAATAGAAAATCAATGAAAAATAAATAATTGTTCCCAAAAATACTGAGTTGTTAAGATTTTTTACATTTATTAGAAATAAAATAGAAACATGCATAAATATTTAAATATATGCTTGTTTAAGTTTCTAATATAAGAAATCATTGTTTTTCAAAATGTAAAATCAAATCAAAGAGATTTTTTTTAAACTAAGATGCTACAATTAGTTGACAAGATTTAAGATAAAAGAATGCATGAATATTTAAATATATTCTTGTTTAGGTTCCTGATATAGTAAATTATTATCTTCATAATGCAAAATCAAATGAACTGAAAATTTTTGTTCCCTAGCATGCCAAAAAAAATTATATTTATTAATTGAAAATAAGATAGAAGATGCACTAATATTTAAGTATATTTTTTCATTTGTTGATTCATTTAAAGATTAGTACAATCCATATATCAAAAATATCAAATTTAGTTTAATTTTAGAATATGATTTACATTTTACAAGAAAAAATTTAATGGGAAAAATATATATGTTATTGATAGAAAAAGAAACAAAAGGGTGTTGGCCCGAGGAACATAAGGACTAGAGACACATTAACAACATATTAATGGCTCTAGTCATAAGCATTTCAACAATAGATTAACAACAAAAAGAACAAGGTCTAATCTACCTCTATCAAAAACAAACATAACAGTTCCTTTCAAAAAGATTAAACCAGAGTATCTAAAGCGAATAGTAGGAATTAAAGTAACAGTTATAAGCCATGCATGGCTATACCAAGGACTAGGCAAAATAACCTTAAAATAGGAACCCAAAATAGAGAACTTAGAGCCATGCCCAAACAAAAATAAGAACCTCATGAGCAACAACAACTAACTTTTTCCACCCAGATGTTTGGACAATAGGGTTTATTGGTTGTGGATTATTCCCTTTGATCTTCAACTTGCAGATTTACACTTTGATGGATAATTTAAATAAAACTCTGACTCTATCACCACACCAAAGTCCACAAGGAAGAGGGCCAACTGACGAGGGTCAAAGGATCCTTCTACTCTTTGAGCTTCAGTGCTCAGGCGGGTGTACCCTTGACTCACTTCTCTAAAGGAGTCTAAAACAATATTCCACTATATCTCATATAAGATTGCTGAAGATTTATCAAATGATATTTGTGTTTGTAGTTGTTAACCATGCATACCTCAAGAGGAAGGACCAGTGCCTTATCCCAGGGCTCAGAGTCACCTAACTGTACATCTCAACTGAATACCTTATATCAAACAGAATGGAATCCGAGGTAAGTGCTTTGCCTACTACCCCTTTCCCTCAAGCACAAGGACATCAAATTCTACACCTGGTTGCAAACTCACTGAATTCACCTAGAAGACTTTAACCCTAACTTTTTTAGGAACTCAAAGATAAATTCAAAATACTCTTTGTTTACCATACATTAACACACTTTGTGACATTAACATATATGAGCTCAGAGACAAGCAAGAAGACATACACAAGATACAAGATTGGGATTCAAAATGTTCTCATTAACACAATCAGAATCAACATACAATCAGAATGATACCAAGATAAGAAAAGTCAAAAAATCAGACTTCTATCAGTATATTATAATAAAAAACCAAGGACCAAAAGCAACAATGTTTTGGAACCCTTGCAAAATTATAAATTCTGCAACTTATACCACTAGCTACCTTGGGATCCTCAAGATCAGATGCAACAAGCTTCAAACAGCTAGGGTCAGGGTTTCAACCACCCAATCTGCTGGAAATGGTCTAAAAATTTATTACAGGGGTGGGAAACACAGGAAATCAGGAAAGAGGAAATCCTGAACTGATCCACAATCATGAAATTCTTCTCTGTAAGTACAGGGGATCACAAAACCAGGCTCAAAAGGACACCCTACAACATGCCTTGAGTACACAACCACCACGGTACAAGCTCTACGAATGATCCAACCACACCCTGGACCACACTGCAAATAGAAAACCAGTTGCTTCTCACCGAACAGGGTCAATTCTACAATGAATTCCATAAATCTTAGTACTTTCTAGTTATTGGAAGTTCTCAAAAAAAATTGAATTTGAATCTCAATGGCTAAATCCTTGGAGCCTGTAGAGAACGACGGCCCATGTTCAAACTTTAACATCCCACCAACACAGACAAACCAGAGATTGCCATGACACCATCTTCCACTGAGCCCACCAAATAACCACAGATGGGCCTTAGCACACGTGGCACCCTATCACATGATTGCATAACCCAGAAATGGGCTATACGAACATGTGATAGCTGCCAGCAAACCACTATCACTACCATCGACCAATAAGAAACCTCCAACTACAAGTACACGTGTCACACCGGACACACTAAGTACAACAGGCAACCTGGCAAAATCTAATAAAATCTAATAGATGGCGCATGATCGCAAAGGCTTGGAATATTCCTTGCGATCATACGCTGACCATTAGATTAAAAGATTTCAATGTGGCCCCTCTGACATAAACCAACTCATCAACATGTTGATGAATGAAAACCCGCCAACTCAGAACAGCGTGGCACATAAGAACTACTGGCAAACAGGACCACTGATGAACTGCCGCCTAACAAAAAGTAACATCAATGGCCAGCATAAGATCTCATGGCTCTGACAAATCCCATGTGAACTTACGCTAACCATCGATCCTCTGACACTGTCAGGCCCCACTGAGCCTTCAAAAATTTAGGTTCCACCGATGCACGCACAATCACTAACCCATGGACCAATCACAAAATGCTGACAAGGCATATGGCAGGTGGACCCACTGATAACTCCGTAAGATAAAGCTGAGAACCTTAGGAAAAATATTAAAATCCCAGGGCATGATTGTGGGCTTAGGAAAAAATAAAGCGGCCGAGGAGCTAAGATTTAGGAAAATAATTAAAAGGGACCCGCCAAGACATAAAAGACCTAACCATGAACCTGGTAAAAGGAACTTGTTTAAAAGGCACATGTGGATTATTTTCTTTTAAGTGACCCAATAGAGTAACATGTGAATAGAACAAGGCTAGGGAACACTTGAAGTTTGAAACCTAACGGCTAGATTCTGAATGTTTTGCCTAAGGTTTAACCGGGGAGCAAAAAAAAAACATTGTAGAGAACAGGGGAAAAGACCAGGAGCCATGAAATGTTTTGCACATGCTAATAGTGGCTCTGTCTAGGGATGTATGCCTCCTGCAGGCATAGCAAGGACTCAAAATCACTGGTAAAAGCATACCATCCCACAGGACAAAAATTGTAGACAGTAAGGAACAAGCAGGGCAAGACAAGCAACAACACCAAAAACTTGATAAACCAGGGCAAAACAAGGTAGGGGCAAGCAACCTATATACAAGAATTTACAAGATGTACAACCCTAACTACTGTTCATGGAAAATAGAGTACTTCAAATGAAGTACTGCTTCAAGAATTGTCCATGAATAGGAAACTCTTGAATATCACCATTAAAATCCTTGATGATGTAAGAATCTTGGCCCCATTTTTCATGAATCAGATATGACCCTAACCAGATGGGATCAAATTTACCATGCTTCCCCTTATCCTCCAATCTGGCATTCCAAACTAACACCAAATTACCAGGCTCAAAGTTTCTGTCAACAGTCTTTTTATCATATAAATTCTTAACCTGCAACTACAATTTGGCATTTCTTGCAACTGATTCTCTTCTAGTTTCATCCAACCTAATGAGGTCCTCAATTCTCAATTGTATTTCATCATCAATGTCATCATCATACAACTGCACAAACTTGTACATCTCCAACAAATTATTCTGAGGCATTCTAGCATGAATTCCATACACCAGGTCAAATGGTGCACAACCAATTTCCCTCTTCACATTTACCCTATCATCCCATAAAGCTAATGGCAGCTTTGAATTCCATGCCCTCTTATTCTTCTCCATAATTCTCTTCAAGATTTTAATCAAGCTCTTATTAGTAGATTCTGCCTGACCATTTCCTCGCGGATGACAAGGTGAGGAATTAGAAATTTGAATTCCCAAACCTTTGCAAAAGTCCTTATATTCGACAGACCTGAAGCACATAGCATTGTCACTCACTATCCTCTCAAGGCACCCAAACCTCGTAACAATATTATTCATCAGGAAATCAATTACCACCCTGCTAGTTGCATTCCTTGTAGGTACAACTTCTACCCACTTTGTAAAATAATCAGAGGCAACTAAGATCCATGAATGTCCTCCACTTGACTTGTTTGGTATCTCCCCTATGAAATCAATTCCCCATTGTTGGAAAGGAGCCTAAACTTCTACTGGTTTTAATGGTACATTACCTGAAAACTTAAGCTTACCAGAGAACCTTTGACAAGCATCACATCTCTTTACCAACTGTTCTACATCCTTGAAGATTGTGGGCCACCAAAACCCTACTCTCAAGATCTTATGAGTAGTTGTTTTACCCATATAATATCCACCAAAAACTCCCTCATGCATTTCCTTCAACAATATATTAGCTTGATTCTCATCTACACATTTCAATAGTATGCAATCCAAATGTTTTCTATACAACTTACATTTCACAATTACATACTTGATGGCCTATAACTTCAATGTCCTCTTTTGATTATCATTCATACTATCTAGACACCTCATGTTTCTCAAATAGTAAATAATATCCTGATACCAAATACAATCATCCATATCACATGTATAATCAATTTCAGAATGATTTACCTAGTTTGCATTGAGATTGGATTGGGCCATCAGTCTTGCCAATCTCTGTCCTCTAACCAATTTAGTGATCTGGATCTCAACAATGAATTCTTGGATCCTATTGATCCATTTGCATCTTCTTCCAAATACCTCCTGTTTGTGAGAAAATGTCCTTCACAGCTGCACTTGGCACAAAAGAAATCACAACTGCTCCCATCAAGTAACATCTAAAAGCCTTGATTGCCTTCACAAGTGCATAAGCCTATTTCTCATTTATATCATATTTCAATTCTGCAGCCTGCAAAGATTTACTGAAAAATGCAATAGGTTGCTCAAAACCATCCTTTTTCTTTTGTAACAAAACTACAGCAATAGTGTGAAAGGATGCAAAAGAAAAGATATGCATTGGGACACTATAATCAGGTGCCTTTAGCACTGGTGCATCTTTGATAGCCTGCTTGATATTTTTGAAAGCCTCATCAGGCTCACCCTCCCAATTGACTACAGATCCCTTTTTTAACATCTTAGAAATAGGTCTAGTAACCTCTGCAAAGTTTTTCACAAACCTCCTTAGAAAATTGACTTGACCAAAGAAGGACTGAATCCCTTTAACATTCTTTCACCTCTGAATTTTATCAATTGCTGCTACCCTCTCTGGGTCAATTCTCACTCCTTGCTTCCCAACTAAGTGGCCAAGCAACTTACCTTCTGTGACACCAAAAGCACATTTCCTTGGGTTTAATGAAATGCCAAATTCCAAAGCCATCAGAAATATTTTCTCTAAATGAGCACAATGGTCCTCTTCCTTCTTGGAGTAGGCAGTTAAATCATCCTGATACACAACAAGGAAAACATTAATGAAATCTGAAAAGGCAATGTCCATTTCCCTCTGAAAAGTAGCACCAGCATTTGTGAGACCAAAAGGCATTCTCACATAAACAAATGTTCCCCAAGGTGTTGTAAAGGTTGTCTTGAATTGTTCTAATTCCTTAAAAATGACCTGATTGTAGCGAGAGAAACCATCCATCATTAACATCAATTTTGACCCAGTTACTCTCTGCAACATAGCCTCCATATTGGGCAAACAATAATTATCTTTCAATGAGCTGATGTTCAAATTTTTGAAGTCCACACAAAGCTTGATGTCACCATTCTTTTTTCTTACAGGAACAAGGTTTGACACCCAAAAAGAATGCCTTATAGGCTTGATAATGCCAACATCTCTCAACTTCATTAATTCCTCTTGCATCTTGGGTGCCAAAGTAGGATTAATAGGCCTTTGTTTTCGCCAGAAAGGTTTAGCATCTTCTTTTAATGGAATAACATGCTGAAATAAATCCTCTCTATAAACCTTTAGGTCATCATATGACCATGCAAAAACATGCCTAAATTTCCTCAATAATTCAATCAAAGGTCTCCTTACCTTTTGAGATATATCTCTACCAATGTATACTTTCTTAGGTGCCTCATGTGATCCAAGATTTATCTCCTCAAGATCAGCATGATCTTCTCTTTTGATATTCTTTTGAACTCTATCTTGGTTGTCAAAGATAGTCTCCAAAATAACAAGCCCCTTGGGCACCTTGTTAGTTCTAAGCTGAATGACCTCATTGCTTAAGACAACCTCCCTTCCTTCTATTGACTCAACCAAGGTTGAACAATCAAGTTCCTGACCATGATACTGATCCTTGCAATCCATAAACTTCAAAATATCATTATCATCATAAAAAACTTTCCAATTCTCAATATTATCTAATATAGTAGGCCTAGCCTAAATTTCAACTTTAAAAATACTAGAGAATGTAACATCATTAGGATTGATTGCAATATTGGCTAACAAGTCAGCCATCTTGTTGTTACTCATATCCCTCCACTCAATATTGAAGGCATCAAAATGTTCAATCAAATCCCACACTACATTCCTATATTGTTTCAACCTTCTATTCTTGGAAGCATATACTGACCTAACTTGGGACACCACCAACTCAGAATCACCATCAACACTTATGCATTTAATACCATGCTTTTGTGCCAACCTCAATCCTAACAACAAAGCCTCATATTCTGCTATATTGTTGGTGTAAAAAAAATTCAATGTGAAAGAGAACTTGTAGGTGTTTCCATCAGGAGAAATAAGTAAAATACCTGCTCTTACACCATCTTTGCAATTTGCACCATCAAAGTACATGACCCACAAATAACCCTTCACAAATTCAGCACCTACCTCAACAGAGATAGGTGACAAAATATGTTTATTTTCAAATACAGGGATCTCTGCCCTAAAAGCATTTACATCAGTATCCACAAAACATGTAGTTTCATTATCTATGTTTCTCTGAATCATGTGGCATACTCTTGGCTCTCGTTCAATCTTTAAAAACTGATCATAAATCTTGAAAGTTGCATAGGACAAATCACACTGTAAACTTCCACCCATGGCAGCACTCCACCTTCTAGATAGCAACATCCCATAATGGGGAAGGATATCCACCACCAAAACACTCATTGTTAATTTTTTCTCTAGATATGCTACCAACCTATATGGCATTGCATTGATAGTCCCAATAACTGGTACCTCCCTCCGATCCATTGCACAACACCTACCCTGTACTGTATCAACTTTAAGGCCCAACCTCTCCATGATTTTGAAAGGCATGATAGTATTAGAGGCACCACTATCAATCATACAATTTCTTAACTTCATCCCATTCACAAGAACACTTAAGAAGAATGGGTCAATATTTTCAAGGCTGGCATTGATAGAACTGTCTAAGTATATTGGAGGAATTTGAGATACAATTCCCTGAGTAGAAACATCCTTCAAAGCTTTATCCTGAGATCCATTGCATGGAGTATCATTTTTGTGAATATTACCCACCCATGCAATAGCTTTATCTTTATGTTCAGGGATCCTCGACAATTTTGACAATGGAACCTTAATTGTAATTTGTGACAATACAGATAACATGTCAACAAGGGTAGAAGCAGGAATCTCTATCTGCACTACCCTAACGTCCTTTTTCTTGTCTGACACATTAGATGTACTGACCACCCTCATTTTTTCAACCTTAGCCATTGTGTTAACCGGCTTCTCAATCTCACTAGAGATCCTTTCAATCCCAACTCCCTTAGTTTCATAATTCTTACCTTTTACATTCTTGAATTTGACCATGTGATCACCCTTTGATTTGTTCTCATTATGTTCTCCAGAGTTGGAACTCTTTATAAAAATTCTTGCAACTTTCTCATTTGTATTCCTTGCCACCATGCCTCTAGTTTGCACCTGGGCAATCATTTTTGCAGTAATCCTCTCCATCTCTTCTCTGGAAGGTCTTCTCAAATATACTAGCTTGGGAGAAGAGTTCATGTTACATTTTTTTTGATCAATGAATTTACTATAAAAAAAAACCTCTTGATGAAAAAGGGCCTGATTATGTCTCTTCACATTTATAGCCATAGATTGTACAACCACATAATGCTCTACAGATTGAGGGGACTAGCATGCAACACACCAAGGTACATTCTCCATGACATTTATTGAAGCTTTATGTAGAGGGTCAGGGACACCTCTGTCATTGTTTCCTCTTGCAGCAGGGACAATAGGCTTGCCATCCTTCCATTGGGTGTTGTAGGGGTAATTCTGTAGTATATTCTACTTACTAAAATTGTTGTTGAACTGAGGCCTCTCATTGGTAGGAGCACTGATATTCCTATTTGCAGGTGCCTTCAAATCCTTCAATGCATTAAGCACCTTATCCAACTTATCTTCTTCCTGCCTCCTAGATCCAACACACTTATCATTTTCTTTCTTATATTTCTTGTCCCCAAACAACTTTGGGTCATCTCTCTTTCCACCCAACTTTCCTGATATTTTCATGTTGTTCTCAATATTGATAGCAATCCTAAAAGCATCCCTAAGAGTTCTTGGTTCTTTATCCCTCAATAAATATCCCATCTTCCCATCAAATGCATTGAAGTATGTAGTCAGACAGACATTGTCATCTAACTGCATAACTTGGAACAACTTGTGCATACCTTTCTGAAATCTCATGTTGAACTCAGCTGCAGACTCATTCTAATTTTTCATTATGGTGTTGAATTCATTCAACATGAAGCTAGCATTAGGCCTATCACCATACTGCTCTTTGAAACATTTATCAAAAGAGTCCCAAGTATCAATACACTTATCAGGAAGCCTCTTAAATGAATCTCTAGCATCCTCCATTAGAGATTGAACAAACAGTTTCATGACTACATCCTCATGCTCTACCTCATAATCATTAAGCATATCAACAAATAACCTAAGATGCTCTTCACAACTAATAGCATTATTACCAGCAAACTTAGGCACCTTATCTCTAATATCACTTGGAAAAGCATTTGGATAGCTAGGAATTCCATCAAAACTTATTTGCCTATAGCCTTCTAATTGCATAGGTCTTCTTTGAAAGCTCGAACTAGTGTTAACCCTAGGATCAACATTAGCATCTACATTTATTTGTGCATTTGACTACTGCCTAGGATCTGCACCTATCCTAGCAGATGTAGAAGGAAAAGAACTAGTAGCATTACTAAATGGAATAGCAGTGGTCATAGATGGCATACCTAGTTTAGTAGCAGATGGGCCAAGAGCATTAGCTGAAGAAGCCCGCAAAAATTGGATCTTCCTTTTCTTTTCTACAATGGTAGCATCAACCTTAGCTCTCTCTAGTTCTCTTGCAAAGTCCTCATCTTCTTTTCTCCTTCTCTCCATTTCAGTGTCCTTATTTGAATCAGGTGGTGGGATCCCTGGTATTTTCACTGGTTTGCTTGCTTGGTCACCCACCATCTTTTTCTTTCCTTTCTCATTTATGATAACAATAGGTATAGTAATCTTGTGCCCATCCTTATCCTTAGGCAAAGGGACATAGCTTTGCACTTGTCTAATCACAGGGCCCTCATTTTCAAATTCATGATCCTATAATAAGCACTCTTTCTCACTCCTCAAGGCATCAAGATCACCAAACACATCATGCTACAATGTTCTAGGAGCAGAAGAAAGCATCTTGTTTCTCTCCTTCATTTCATTTATTTTTCTAAGAAGAGACTACCTCTCTATCAAAGCATTTACCTTTTTAGCCTCTCTCTCCTCCTGTAATCTTTTATGTATGGCATCCTGCTCTGCCAACTGTAACCTCAGTGCATTCAAGTCATCAGGATCTACCATAATGTCATCAGAACTAGATGACACATCCATATCAGGAAGATTTTGATATGGGAAACAGACTTGCCTATGTCTCATGGGTTCCCTTCTGAAATGATCTTCTTTAAGATCCAGGTCAACTTCTAAACCCACATCTTTGTTTTGTTCATCATGACCTGCAGGCAAAGGACCTTTGTCCTAAAATGAAGCCTCAGGGGTATCATAAAATCTTTCTTCAAAGTGACCACCTTCTGATCTAGAAACTCTATTTTGTGAACCATCCTCACTTGAGGATACATCTGGTCTTCTGGCTCTAGCATTTCTCTATTCTCTCATAGGAGCACTAGTAGACTCACCATTCCTTCTAATCCAGCTCTTGTTTCCCTATCTAGGTAATTTCTCCAGAGTCACCTCTAGATTCTTTCTAACATATGACCTAGTATTTCTTCTTTTTTCCATGCTTCTTCAATATGTTGCACTGGTTCAAACCTTTGAGTCACCACCCACCTAGATGGGAAATCTTTGAAACACATAGGAAAATAAGAACACGCTTATACCTTTCTCTTTAACATCTCCCCAATAGAGTCACCATATTGTTGGTGACTCGGATGGGCAAATCAATCTGGTCAATAAAGATTTTGAATACTTCAATATGACTACAACCAGAGATTCTAATAGCTATTCTTCTTTTTCATTGTTCTCCCCAACAGAGTCACCATCTTGTTGGTTGTGGATTATTCCCTTTGATCTTCAACTTGCAGATTTACACTTTGATGGATAATTTAAATAAAACTTTGACTCTATCACCACTCCAAAGTCCAAAAGGAAGAGGGCCAACTGACAAGGATCAAAGGATCCTTCTACTCTTTGAGCTTCAGTGCTCAGGTGGGTGTACCCTTGACTCACTTCTCTAAAGGAGTCTAAAACAATATTCCACTATATCTCATATAAGTTTGCTAAAGATTTATCAAATGATGTTTATGTTTGTAGTTGTTAACCATGCATACCTCAAGAGGAAGGACCAGTACCTTATCCCAGGGCTCAGAGTCACCTAACTGTACATCTCAACTGAATACCTTAAATCAAACATAATGGAATCCGAGGTAAGTGCTTTACCTATTACCCCTTTCCCTCAAGCACAAGGACATCAAATTCTACACCTAGCTACAAACTCACTGAATTCACCTAGAAGACTTTAATCCTAACTTTGTTAGGAACTCAAAGATAAATTCAAAATACTCTTTGTTTACCATACATTAACACACTTTGTGACATTAACATATATGAGCTCAGAGACAAGCAAGAAGACATACACAAGATACAAGATTGGGATTCAAAATGTTCTCATTAACACAATCAGAATCAACATACAATTAGAATGATACCAAGATAAGAAAAGTCACAAAATCAGATTTCTATTAGTGTATTATAGTCAAAAACTAGGGACCAAAAGAAACAATGTTTTGGAGCCCTTGCAAAATCAGAAATTCTGCAACTTATACCACTAGCTACCTTGGGATCCTCAAGATCAGATGCAACAAGCTTTAGATAGCTAGGTTCAAGGTTTCAACCACCCAATCTGCTAGAAATGGTCTAAAAAGTTATTACAGGGGTGGGAAACACAGGAAATCTGGAAAGAGGAAATCCTGAACTGAGCCACAATCATGAAATTCTTCTCTATAAGTACAGGGGATCACAAAACTAGGCTCAAAAGGACACCCTGCAACATGCCTTGAGCACACAACCACCATGGTACAAGCTCTGCAAATGATCCAACCACACCTTGGACCACACTGCAAATAGAAAACTAGTCGCTTCTCACTGAACAGGGTCAATTCTACAATGAATTCCATAAATCTTAGTACTTTCTGGTCGCTAGAAGTTCTCAAAAAAATTTGAATTTGAATCTCAATGGCTAAATCCTTGGTGCCTACAGAGAACAATGACCCACATTCAAACTTTAACATCTTGCTAGCACAGACCAACTGGAGATTGCCACGACACCATCTGCCACCGAGCCCACCAAATAACTGCAGACGGGCCCTAGCACACGTGGCACCCTATCGCATGATCACATAACCTAGAAATGGGCTATTTGAACATGCGACAGCCACGAGCAAACCGTCATTACTACCATCGACCAATAAGAAACCTCCAACTGCAAGCATGCATTTCACACCGGACCCACCGAGTACAATAAGCAACGTGGCAAAATGGAATAAAATCCAATGGATGGCACATGATCGCAAAGGCTTGGAATATTCCTTGCAATCATATGCCAACCATTAGATTAAAAGATTTCAATGCAGGCCCTCTAACATAAACCAACTCATCAACACGCAGATGAATGAAAACCTACCAACTCAGAACAGCATGGCACATAAGAACTACCTGGCAAATAGGACCCACCGATGAACTGTTGCTTGATAAAAAGTAACATCAATGGCTAGCGTAAGATCTCATGGCTCTGACAAATCCCATGCGAACTTATGCCAACCATCGATCCTGTGACACTATCAGGTCCCACTGAGCCTTGAAAAATTTAGGTCCCACCGACGTACGCACAATCACTAACCCCTGGACCAATCACAAAATGTTGACAAGGCATATAGCAGGTGGACGCACTAATAACTCCATAAGATAAAGCCAAGAACCTTAGGAAAAATATTAAAATTGCAGGGCACGATTGCAAACTTAGGAAAAAGTAAAGTGGCCGGGGAGCTAAGACTTAGGAAAAGAATTAAAAGGGACCCACCAAGACATAAAAGACCTAACCGCGAACTTGGTAAAGGGAACTTGTTTAAAAGGCACATGCAGATTAGGTGCTTTTAAGTGACCCAATAGAGTAACACATGAATAGAACAGGGCTAGGGCACACTTGAAATTTGAAACCTAACGGCTAGATTCTGAATGTTTTGCCTAAGGTTTAACTAGGGAGCAAAAAAAAAACATTACAAAGAACAGGGGAAAAGACTAGGAGCCATGAAATTTTTTGCACATGCTAATAGGGTCCTGGCCTGCTCCTCTTGTGGGAAGAGGAAGAGATCCTTATTGTCATCATCCACCTCTAGTTTACTGCCTGCTAGTTTTTCCTGCATAGTGCAGAAGGTCATAGCCAAAACATGGATGACCTTAAGAGAAAATTTGTTAGTCATCAAAATGTGATGCTTGAGTTCTTGCATGTCCTACTTGATATTAGCAATCTCTTTGTCTAATCTAGAAAACCTCAGCTTGAGGGTGCCCTTAAGCTTATCATTGTCATCTAGGAACCCGGGGTTATGCTCAATAGTAGGGGGCTTGGTTTGGTGATCATGAGGGTTAGCTAGAGGCGGGGTAGGGCTACGAGGAGTCTCCATGGTTTGGTGAGGGTTGAGAGGGGTTGTGCTACTAGTCCTGTTCAGACTCATGTGGTTATTAGAGGAACCCTTCATGGACTCAATGGAATCAGAGTCATTTTATGACAAGGACTTCTCTTTGGAGATCGTCTCCAAGATTCTGGTTTTACACTACTCTGATTTTTTGTTAGACCGATGGTGACCCAACCCACTTAAGTCAACCTCCAACTTGACCTAGCTATCCAAAATCCTTCATTTTTTGGGCTTTCATTTAGTCTTGGGAGTTCTGTCAGACTCCTTCCAATCTTTTGTCTCTAAAGATTTAGAGACTTGGAAATCCTCATGCTCCTTCCTCCTATTGAAAGGATTTTTCACACATTTTTTGCTGGTTCTACCATCATTTGGGACAAGATCTACCTCTTTGATAACTTGGATAGAATGGGAGGTGGATTGAGTTGGGTTGTCAGTTTTTGATGGGGAATCCTCTTGGGCAACCTCTTGGATGAATGGGGGGGGTCGGTGGGGGTGGGGGGGCATATAGCCTTATGAAAATGGTAAAGATAGACCAGGAGACCCTGATGGAGAATAGGGATCAGTTTATCAGGGTTTTCCCTAATATCCAAGATATTTCTTTTAATGGAATGCAAGAGGTAAAAGTGAATGGAGATTAAGTCCCTATTTCTAATGTGATTAAGAAAAGGTAAGTGGTAATAGTAGAACACCATAAATTTACCTTCCAAGGTGAAATACTTCATCATGATGAGACATAGCTTGGCCAGAACTATGGAAGCACTTCTCAGTTGAAACCCCCAGACTTCTTGACAGGTTCCTCCCCCTCTTTGAAAAATTGGTTGAGGCTGGTAGGGTCAGGCATCCGGCTAGTCTTTTTATACTTTCTCCCTTTCATAGAGAGCCCAGTCACCTTCAAGGATAACTTTAAGGAATGCCCCCCTCTCGAAAAGTATAAAATTGTGGCAAATCACATGTGTTTGGGGGGGGGAATTTTTAATAGTGATGGAAAATTATCTGTCAAAATATGGATATTTGGTGGTGATTTTTTTAATAGTGTACACAATTTTT
Source organism: Chamaecyparis obtusa (assembly GCA_027943335.1). Lineage (NCBI taxonomy): Eukaryota > Viridiplantae > Streptophyta > Pinopsida > Cupressales > Cupressaceae > Chamaecyparis > Chamaecyparis obtusa. The sequence continues at coordinate 19,371 of BSBK01012343.1, forward strand.
ATAAAAAAATGGCAACTATAATCTTTTTTTTAATACAATTATTAATATTGATGGCGAATTATGTGTCAAAATATGGATATTAGTTGGCGAATATTTAAATAATGGATACCATTTTTATAAAAATATGGTGAAACTATTTTCCAAATATTTGAATTAATATATTTGTCATGGTGAATGGTTTTCAAATATTTATAGTTGGTATGGTGATTGAATAATTTCGGAGAGATTTTTCACTAAAGGAGTTAACGCACCCAATTCCATCTGAAAGAAACCTTCCACTGTTCATGTCTCTAAAAGATTCTAATGGTTGTGATTTGATGTTGAAGTTGCATCAGGTCCCACTCCCATCACTATGACACACAACACACGTCCATTGGATTTACAACATATCAACAGCCAAAGGTGAATTTCGAGCCTATTGTTGGTCTTCATAATATTTACAAAAAAACTTTGGCGGAATCAAGACACATGGTATGACACCATACCACATGTCATGATTCCACCGAGGTTTTTCTATAAATATTATGAAGACCAACAATAGGCCTAAAATTCACCTTACATGTCATACCACGTGTCATGATTAATTAATGGCGATGAGTAGATGAGTCATGACATCAGTTAAAGTAATGTGAATTAATGGTTTCTTTGATGGCACCTTTCAATTTTCACTGAAAGATATGTGTGACATCATATAAATGATAACTATTCAGTACCTCAATTGATTAATGCCTTAAAGTTAATGCCTGAATGGAAACATCATATCATATAAGGACATTATTTTATGACTGTTCGATGATCTTAAATCAATGGTAAAACTTCATTTCCTGCCACCATTTCACAGGTAACGTACTTTGCTTCTTGTTTCTACCGAGTGGGTACAAGTTTTATGGTTCTTTTATAATAAAGAATTGTTATGTCCACTTGGGTGGTGTGAGCCTTTCGGCCTTCATTATTCCCAAGATAGAAAATGTCTTATCATAAGTGTTGTTTCCAATTTCACCCAGTGTTGCATTAAATATGAAAGATTTGGAGATTTTTGGATAGTTAGCAATTATCTTGTGATTTAATTAGATCTTTAGGGGAATGATTTATAATCAGGAGTTATAAATAGATCGATCTATGCTCATTAATTTATGATTGTGAAAGCATATTTGTGAGAATAGTCTGCGAGTGCTAGGTTCTTTGTGAAAGCATATTTGTGAGAATAGTATGCGAATGGACACTCCAATTCATTTGAGATGCACTAGCTTGGAGGACCAGAAGGCCTTTCTGGGCCTGGTCACAGACCCAATCCTAGTGTCTATTACTACGGAGTTCAAAGCCTTCACGAAGGATGCTATAAGAATTGTGCTCTAACATGAATTTCTAGAGAGAAAGAATAGGTATAGAGTCACCACTGACATTTCATCACGGTTCTTGGCTTCTCTATTGGACCTGGGGGGCAAAAGGTGGATATGATTATGCTTCTAAGGAAATTTTTCAAAGAAGAGTACCTCGGTGACGATGTGCATGTTGTCGTATTTTTTGAAATTAAGGTTGGAATTCCTTGGGTAAATGATTTGTCTAAGATTCTAAAACTAGGAGTTGTTCCTAGGCAACCATTCCTACTAAACCTTGATGCTAAGCAGCTCAACTATCATCGAAAGTGGGAAAATATTGGGAGAGATTTCCTCCAGAAGTGGTACGTACTGGAGAACCCAGGGACTATCACTAGCTAGATGAATTCTTTGATATTCTCCTCTCTTCAGAATTCTACACAGAAGGAAGAGAGCCTTAGCCAGATAGTCCCTAAGTTTACGACTCTCTAGTCCTTCTACTCTCTACTCTCTAGTCCCTTGGCCTCTACTGTGTCTCCCTCTGGTGGTAGTACCTTACCAGAGTTTTTGAAATGATATAAATTGTAAATTGTTGAAAAATATAATATGAAAATGTTTTAAGAAATTTGAAGTGCTACTAGTTTTCTTTTTTGTTTTGATTATAAGAATCGTTAATCGATATGGTCTTATATAATATAAAAAACTTGCATTGCACTTTTGTTTCATGTAATATTTTAATGTTTCCAAACTTTATCATTTAATGGTGATTGGTTCAATTTTCATGGATAAGCTATTCTAAGTGAATATAGTTAATGATTAATATTCATTCCTATGTATTAAATTATTAATATTTAAAATCATGACAATCATTGGATTCTGAGAGATGAACGGTTGGAGTTGTATTTTGGAAGTACTCACTCCAGAAATGTGACACGTTGACGTGTAATTCAATGAAAAGATTACGTGGTATGTTTTAAAAAGATTATGTTACACATATGTTTTAGAAAGTTTACGTTACCATTATAGTAATAAGTATAATTATATACCATTACAATTTACATTTAACGAAAGCTTTTTAACATTACTCTTAGTAGCATAGCTAAAAAGAATTGTTGAACCGTCGTGGAAGATTTTGAGACTGTAATTTGTGAGAGCCTTAAAGTTAGCCATTGTAACTTCTATCTATCTAGATTTCAAATTTTAATTTCGGGTAAGATATCTAGCCTGATGCATCCCGGTTTTGTAATGTCAAAAATTTAGTTTAACTTGATTTTGAAATTACAATTTACAATTGGGGTTTTCTTAAATTGGGGTTTTCTATGATTTTGTTAGTAAATATTTGTGTTGTTTCATTCTTTGGAAGAACAATAGGGAAAGTGAAAACTCAAGGCCAAGGGTAAGCAGATGGGAAAACTTTAATAGACTACAAAAAACTAGTAGAAATCCCTGGTTTCACTGATGAGTATCACAAAGTTTATGATCCTAATATCGACGGTGAAAGGAGACTTATAGCAATTAAATATGAATTGTGCAGTAAGGCAACTGGGCCAAAGAGGCCTGATTTTATAAAATTTAACCCAGCGATAGGTGGAAAAACCAATAAAGTTGCTTTGTGGGATGTTGGTTTGGGTTACATGTTGTTACCCAAATTTTTACCTTCCCTAGAAATTGTCTTGATTTGTGTAGAAAATTATGATGAAGAAAGAAAAGCACTTGTGAATAAAAATAATCAGGAAGAAATTTTATCAATAACCAAGAAAGAATTTATCAATTTGCTAGACCTAGGGTTTGACTGACAAAATTGTAATGTCCATATTGACCTGGGATTGCTGGCAGAGCAATATGAGGCAGTCCCGCCACATGAAAAAGATTCATTTATAATGGGTCTAATAATTGCAGACAAAAAGGGTTCATTGGGTGAGAACCACAAGCCTCCTTATGCTTTTAACAGTTTTGTACCATGGGTTCAGGATACTATATCCTCACTAGCATTTTTCCTGGGACTGGAAAACAATAGGGAAGTGGGTGCCAGCATTCTTCAATTCATTTGGGATATCCATTATGTCAATGAACCAGTAAGATATAATTTTGTTGGACACATGGTTCAATCGATGCAAGAACAATTAGCATTGATTAAAAGGGGAAATTCTAAGACATTTAGGTTCACAACCTACTTGTGTTATCTTCTACTAGCCAAGCATGCATCAATATTAATAAGCAATGACAACAAGCTTGAAATTCAGAGGGGGACACAGATAGGTACTCCAAGTCCAATATATAACTGGAAACCTCAGATAAGAATGTATGATAACAAAAGTAATTATAGTAATTTTGTAGACTTCTTTTTGGCACCATTGTACAAAAAAATAACAAGCACTACAATGCTCAGATTGTCTGCTTCATGAAAGGATTGCATCCAACTTGGAAGCACAATTCAATTGGCTGACTGGTACTTAATGGAAGAATACACTGTAATAAGGTTTTATGTGTCAAAATTGCAACCCCAAAAGCTTCCAATGCATGTGACAGATAGGGTGTTTGCACTAGAATATGTAGTACAACTAGAGATCATAGATAGACTCTTCATAGGCCAATCGAAGAAGAGCATATTCTCTTCCTTACCTTTTTCAATTGGAGGGTTAACATTTGAGAGAAAGGCATTCAAAGTGGCAAATTTTTTTTAGATATTTTTTAATTTGATTTAGAGTGGTACTGGAAGTTTGATCCACTCAACATCATTTAAATAATGCTTTTTGCTAATAAGAACTCTAGAAACTTATTTCAACATGAAAGTAAACCATTGCTAGAGAAGTTGAAAAATAAGGATAGTTGGGATGACGTTAGAGAAGAGTTGGAGAAAGTTTTCGATAAGGAAAAAATTTTAGTTGAACAGTTGTCATCATAAATTATGACAACAATAAACCAAGGCATTGTATAGCCTAGGATGTCCTACAATTTCTATGAAAAAGCTGCTCAACCATCAAACAAAAAAATACCAAAGAGCTTAGCAGAAGCTTGTAAGGATAGAAAATGGACTAGAATGAAAATGGATGATTTTTGGAGTATGAGAAAGGATCTTGGTGAACCAAAGACTAGTGAAGATCTGGATGAAATAGATGAGGATATAAAGTTTATCAAATTTTGGAATTTGGAGCATCCTAACATGGCATATGACACTAAGGATGTATATCCAGACATTGAGAATGATAATCCACCAATTTCATTTACTTTAGGGACTGGGAGTAAGATTGAAACCACTAAGGAACAACATAAAGCATATAGAAAAGGGGCAATCATTGTGGAAAAAATGGGTTATAAAGATTGTGGTTTGGGTCCCATAGGAGAAGGCATCTGGAATATAATTAAGATAGAAAAAAGTGCTTATGATCATGGTGCAGGCCTTGGATCTGCTAGTGTCACTACTGCCAGTGGGACTAGCCAACTTATAAAACAAGTTCCCTCTCTAAAGAGGGAACTTTCTAGTACATAGAATCCCATAGAAGAAGATAGTGTCAAGAAGAAAAAGCTTTCTGGTTCCACAACACCGACAACAATGACATTTGATCCTAATGAACTATTTGTAGTTTTAGGTTCAACAAAACCCTCTAGAAGTTTAAATCCTCAAAGAGCATTAGTTAGATCAATAGGCATTGCAAGCTCTACCTCTAGATCACCTTTCAAACATTCAAATCCTTCTGCAACACTAGATTTTCATTTCAAATATTTCTATAATAAATTTTCAGAAAAAAGAACCAAGAATAAGGAAATAAAGAAGACATTGCAGACTCATGCCCTTAATGCAATTGTACAGGAACAACCTGCATCCAATAGCGTTATACCAACATATGACCCAAAAAGAGACATGATGGAGTTCATGGTTGTTATTCCACCACAAAAAGATGGAAACCCACCAGAGAGTCAGATAGATCAATTTGAATTTCAGGTTAGCACTCTCAAAATGGATTTTTCCAAAGTTAAAAATGTGGACAAAATCAATGTGTCAAAGTCTATAAACCAAGTGGTCTATAGTGCACTACTAAAGGTGGAAAGAGAGAAAACCAAGCTCGAGAAAAATATAGAAAAGTTACAGGCAAACATTGGCAATGAAAAAGAAAAGAGGAAAGCTTCAGAGAATAGTTTGAAAGAATTATAAAAAAAGATTAAAAAATTGACCTATACATCAGCAGATACAGAGCAGGAACAAGAGCAAGCAGAGGCAAAGCTGAAGGCACTAAGGGGAAAATTGGCAGAAATTAGTGAAAAACTAGAGGAAGAAAGAGTCAGTTCAAAAAAGTTAGTTAAAACCATGGAGAGTAATGCTACCTCCAATTGGGAATTGCAAAAGCAATTGGAGTCTCAGGTGGATAAAGAAAATCATTGGGAACACAAAGTAGTGGAAGAGAGGGAGAATTTTGAAAAAATGGCAGAAGAACTAAAGAATGCCAATAATACAATTCAAACTTTAACAAACACTAGTAATAATCTAGTGAAGATTGCAAAAGAACACATTTGGAGCCAAATATTAGTGATGTGTAATAGCTTGTATGAGTGGTTTGAAATGCTTCAAAGTATGAGAGTATGTTATTTGAAGCTCCATAAGAACATTGAATAGAACATGGATGTTGTCAAGAAAGAAAAGGAAGCAAAAGATATTATGCAACAACTCTACAGTAAGAGTGATAGTTATCTATCAAACAAGGGAATTAGCAACCACCTTGATGCCTCAGTAAAGGTATCAAGTATCATTCAAAAATGTGAGAAGCTAAGGGAAGCATAAGAATTGGATGACAAAGCTAAGAAGAAGATCACAAAGATGGAACAAAGGAAAGCGAATATGGAAAGTCTTTGTTTTCCTAAGGGATTTGACGCAAATAACTTCATTGGAAGAGAAAATTACAAAATAAGGTTGCAGGACAAAATAAATACTGATTTACACTTTCTTCCTAGAGACATATCTCCTGATACATTCATGGATTTCATCAAACTAGTGAGAACTTTGAATGGAGTTTTAGAAGCAACAATGATGTCAAGTCACACTTCCAAATGTGAATTGCTAACGAAGTTGTAGGAGTGTGACTATACTATGAACCAAATTGTTCTGCCATCAGAGGATGATTCAACTGGCCTACAAAGATTGCTCTAAATTTTGAACTACTGTAAATTTTAATATATTGCAAATGAATACAAAAAAAATTGTGCTCTATCTAATTCTCATGTTTTCCAATTCAATGTATGTTGAATTACACTATTTTATTCAGTTATTCTTAGTTGATTTACTTTGTTATATTCTATTGGAATACAAAATTTCATTCAGGAATTTCAAATTCAAATATGAATGATCATTGATGATATGATACTAATGAAGGGTGCTCCCCTTAATACCACAAACACATAACAAAAATAGAGAAACAACAACAATATGCAAGAACAGAAAATTGGCTTCTTATTATCTCCACAAATGTGGAATTACAAACTTTCAGAATTACAATATGCAAAGCCACATGGGCATTCCCTTACAATATTCTATAGGACAAAGCTTCGAACTATTACCCAGATCTACTACCCAGAACTATTCTGAACTACCTAAGACAATAATACAGCCTTCCTTATATAGGTAATTTTCCACCGCTTGGGAAGGTTCCAGAATTTTAGCCAATAAGGCCGACCAAACTTAGAATTATTTTATTTTACATTTTATTACATCATAGTCAGCTCAAGATAACCTTTGAAACCCAAACAGAAATTTTGAAGAAAATTATTTTTTGCCATTGCAGGTGGCCCAACTTCCGAAGACCATAAGTCATCACCAGTTGACCCGATCGACTATTATAACCCCATTTCAAAAATGCCACGAAGTGCTCTACAGGATTAACCCACGCAAGTGCCCATCACCCAAATTTTTGACCTCATCTAGGGCCTCTAAAGCCTTCAAAACTGAGTTCAAAGTTTCTGTACCCTGCTGCCAATACTGAAAATCTTCAATATCTTCCAATATACACTTGATCTGGCAATGAAAATTTACTGGCAGACTTATATGACCAAAATGAACCTCCAAGAAAGAAATCAGATCATTCCAACCACATACAAAAATTACCAAAAATAGTAACTTTCCATAAATAGCAGCTCTACATAAAATAGCCCTTATTGAATACAAAAATAGAAATTTTTTTTTTGTTTGGGTGATGCAAGATTGCTCTTACACCCAGGATGCTCCTGCATTAGATACAAAGTTACAAACTACACTCTACAATAATAATACTCTTTCTTCTCAAATTTTAATGATGAAACATAATACATTCTTTCTTTTCTAAAATGAACATTGAATGATAGGATATAGTAGTTAATAAGTTCAAAAAATACCTATTGATTGCTACTACTAATTTAGTAGAAATTTCCTAAATTTTCCAATTCATCTCTACGTCATCATCATCATCATCCAATTCTGGTATTCCAGTTTCTTCATTGTTCTCTTGATTTTTTGTTTGTGCCTTCTTCACTTTGACCTCCGCTTCTCTAACTCCCATCGCCACATGTACTTGTCCCACTTGGAGTTGCTATCAGAGATTGGTTAATGATGTTGCCCAACCCTCTTCTTTTGCATCTTTTCTTCCAGATTTCCATTGCTTTTTGATAAGGAAAAGTATTGACATCATACCTAGATGTGTAGACCCTTAAGCATGTTTCCAAATTCTTGTCTAGTTTGTTTCTTAGCTTTGATTTTAGGAAGCCCAAAGCACTGAAAACTCTCTCATCCTCCACTAAACCCAATATCATGGTCTAACATAGATCAGCAAGCTTGAAGAACTCTAAAATTTCTTCACACAACATTGTGCTCTATTTTAGTTCTGTCCAAAGCCTTGTTGCTGAGTCCTCTTCATGTGGGTTATGCATTACTTGATATTGATGCCTCATAGTCTTTGAAAAAGTGCCTGATTGTTGTCTAAGAAGACCCTCATCTAAAATTCCATTGATAGTCACTCCATTGAATTGTATAGATTTGCAAAATTCCTTTATCAAAGTCATCAACCTATTATGATAATCTTCCTCAGAGTTTAAGCGCCAATATTGAGGAAACATAATTGGCATGGCCTCAAGGAGTTTTTCATATGGGAATTGGGATCTTATTTCAGAGGAAAATTTATAGGTTATGTCCCTTGCATTACCTGCAATAGAATCAATGATCTTGGTAAACTCTTCCCTTGTAACTCTTGTAGCTCGCTTCTTTGGGGCACTGTAGTACATTGGTATCTAAAATTCCCTTACACAAACACATAAATCCCCATTTATAATGATCTTTAAATAATTATCAGGATTGTCCAAATCTATTAGTTTCCACTAGTGATTAAATCTTTCATCAGATAAATTTAGGTCATTTCGATAGAGACTATTGAGGGTTTGGCATGACATTTTATGCAAGTGAGCATATTCTGCAATATACATGGCTCTTTGCTAGGCTTTTTTCATAATGAACGTCCATTCTTCTAGCATGGGAAGAAGAGATGCTAAAGTCAAAAGTGTCTCTATATTTCTTAATTGCTTAACCTCTAAAGTAGGTTGCCACATCTCTGATTTTATGCATTGTCCTAATTTTTGTACATCAGTCCAATCACAGATTGATATTTGGAAAAAAATCGATGCGCTAGTCCATCCAAAGAGATCCATCTGGTATCAACATCTTTAAGAAGCTTGTTTCCATTGGTAATTCCATCAAAAAACTGCTGAAATTCCCTAAAATGTTTGGGACTTTGACAAAAATATGAGTACAACTCTCTTACTAAATCTTCAACCTTGTTTACTAAAGGAAACTTCTTCACAACTCTAATAGCAAGATTCATCCTGTGGGCCATACAGTGAATGCCAACAATGTATGGTGAACAAGAAGCCTACATCTTTGTGCAGAGACCATTCCTTTGACCTTGCATTACTAAAGCTCTATTTGCTCCAACACAGATCAACTTCTTCTCTAATGTCAATTCATCCATACCTCCATATTCCATTAATTGGTTCTTTACTAACTGAAATAAAGTTTTCGATGTCGCATTGTCCCTCAATTTTGCAATAGTTAGTAGATGTGGTTGGTGGGCATTATTCTCTATAGTATAAACATGCATGCATACCCATGACATATTATCTATTGTTGTAAAATTGTCTAAGGACAATGCAATAAAGGTTGACTCTTTTATTTTTCTCTGTACATCCTCTATTTCAACCTGGGCAATACAACTTGCCAATTCCCATCCACTGTTTATTGACCAATGAGTGATAGGATAGTTAGGCACTTTCAGAAAGTGTAACAAACCACTCATTTCTGGATAGTCTGTCATTGGATGCCCTCTACTCAAAATATGGAAAACATTACTTAATTGAACAACTTTTCCACATTCTTCTACTTCACTTGCTTTTGCAAAAATAGCATTAATAGAACCTTGAGCTTCACCAGGCTTCATCTTAAATTTCTAAAACAAATAATATTTCTTAGCATTCCTTTTATGTTGACATTGCTCCTTTATTTTATATCTTACCACTTTTATTTCCTTTCCATCAACAGTTGAGGTTTTGTAAACCTTACCAACATGTTTCTCTATGGTGTCTAGTTTAAGCTGCAACCGCTTTTCCTTTTTATACTTCCAACTAAAAATCGTACATCTGCACTCTATTGGTGGCTCACCTATAATTGGATTTTCCATGGTTCAATGAATGGATACTTTTTTGCCCAATCAAATTTAAGTCTCCTCAACATCTCCCATTGACAATCAATTTTTTCTTTTGATTTTTCTCTCCCTTTAGTGTTACTGTTCATTGAACCATCATCATCACTGAAGTTGATTGCTTCATCCTAGTAATAGTTGTTGACTTGAAATTCTTCTTCAAGGTCATCTTCATCAGAGATATCAGGTTCCACAACTTCATCACCAAATTTATTAGGCTCCCCAATTTGTTCGTTAGAATCCTATGTTGGTTGACAACCTTAAATTGTACAGGTTCCTCTAATGATGTATCTTCCTCACTTTGACCAACACTATTGCATCTGCCCACGCCAAAGTATGAAGATATATTTTTGCATTTCATTTTCCTTGGGCTCTCTTGGACATCTCCACTTGCAATAGTCCTCTTCCTATTTAACTATGACTATGACATCTCCAACAAATTAAGGCTGAAAATAAAATTTTACTTGAATAAGATACTACGGACTGGTAGTCATTCGCTACCAATCGCAAATGCAATTGTGAGCTCAGAATCAACTAAATCTCTTGAAGTCTCCTTCTATCTGGCATGTTTCAATAATGAAACTCATATCTCTTAAATAGACAACTACAAGTAAAATGTTTTCATATCAGCCATAAGATTTTGCCTCATAATATCCATCATCCTTTTTGGTGAAGGGGCCGAGCATTGCTTATGATAACAACTAATATTTGGTGAACCCACGTATTTTCAAATAATTGACTGGGTGAATAGGGTGGGAATTTGGGACATGATTAAGTATGATGCAAGGAGAATTGGGTCCTGGTGTAAATAGATTTTTTACTTGGGACAATGGGCCTTTGGTGAATGTTGATCCTTGATGAAGACACCCAATTTAATCTATGGTGAATAAGAGTGAAATAGTAATAGAAATATGGGTGAAGAACCCGACTACCGTACTGAAATTACGTAAAAATAGTGGTGAACAATTTAACCACTATATGAGCATTTTATTAAATTTGGGTGAACTGGTCAACCACTATACAAGCATTTTATTCACCAAATTCTATCCACTGATCTGGACATATTCACCAATTGGTGAATAATCACCACTAAAAAACTCCCTGGTCACCTTAGCAATGACCTCCTCATTAATCTAGAAATGGATGCCACTAACATAAACTTTCCTATTGTTCTCAGATGAGATGAACTGTTTGGATATCTACTCATCATGCCCACCTCTCATATGCTCCATAAAACTCTAGATACCGCTCTCTGTTCAGTAGTGGGTCACCAAAGGGTCGGTGGTGAAGGGCTCATCAATATTATCCAATTTGATGTGAAGAGTGTTGCCTCCTATGTCGATACTCTCCTCCTACACAAGAATTTCTTGAAAATCGAAAGGCCGAACTTCTTGACAGAGAGTATAAAACTAGTTGTTTTGATTTAGCCATTTCAAGAAATGGTTATACTCAAAAGGCTGGCCTTGGGTGAAATTTTGGGATTCGAGCTCTGTACTGCAATATCTAACAGATCTCCTAGTGCCATAATTAGCAATAATACCAGGGCTACACTTAATGTCCTTGTTGGCTAAGGAAGCCCACTGATGCAGACAACTATCACTCCACATGCTTGAAAGGCATTTATGATTTTTTATGGGGTTTTGGGCATTCCTTTTCATAATCACAAAAATCACCTGCTTACGCAGACACATAATCTAGGTAGGATTCTTCATAAACATGACAACTTGGCTCATTTTAAAAATTAGTAGTAACAATGATTTCCCCTCTAATAAGTTGCTGAGTCACCTTATGTAGTTCATTGATCACCCTCCAATTGTTAAGTTTGGTTTTCTTGAGGCCAATAGTAGCCATCAAATCTAGCACTACATTTTCCTCCTTGTACATGTGGGCAATAGTCATGCATTGGAACTTGTTGAGAAGCTCATAGATTTCCAGAAGAATGGAGCTAACCTGTCACCCTGCATTAGCTCTTCTTTTGATTTCCTCCACCACCACTTTGGAATCCCCCTCCATTTCTAGCAGTCTGATGTTCATTTGGATGGAAAATTTAATCCCCCATAGAAGATCCATTCCCTCTACTTGGTTAATAGTGCAATTATTGAGCGGACCTGCATAAGCCAAGAGGCAAGTGCCTTTATGGTCTCTTAGCACACCTCCCCCCCTAGGTGAAGTTATTATCTACCCCATAAAATTTTAATTTGGTCCATCCTCTGAGAAGGGCAACCCATCTGGTAGATTTTCTAGCTATCAGCTTGGAATTATCAAACTTGGAAAACCCAGCCAGGAAGTTCTATTTGTCAACTATTTTGACTTCCTAGGTAGCAACAGGTGTTGAGGGAATTTTCCACTTAGCCACACTAGCATTCTCACAAAGGAGCTTGGTACCAAGATAGAGACAAGTCTCAGACTGGTTACTAGCCTGCCTGGGTATCTTGTTGTTCCTTTCCTTCCAAATAGTCTAGCAGATGTGTGGGGGTAGCATTCGCCAAAGGAGTTGGAGAAGGTGATGATTGGAGGGGGATCTCTAGTAAGTAAATTGATGCACATCATTACCCAGAGCCCATGAGATTCCAAATCTGCCGATCACCTCTTGCTAGATGCTAGTGGCATAATCAATGTGTATAAATAGGTGGTTCACCATTTCCTCCTTTTTTTACATAGGACACACTTGTTTGCCATGGAGAAGCCCCTTTTTATAAGATTATCCTGGGTTAGAAATTTACCATGCATAAGGGTTCACTAGAAGAAATTGATTTTCAATGTGAGCTAAGGTATCCACACCTTCATCCAGTCCCGCAGATTATTTTCTTCCTTGAGGTACAGGTTGTAAGCATTTTTGATCAAGAAGGTAAAAGCTTGGGTAGGGGCCCAAATGATGGAGTCTTGGTGACCAAGACCCAAGATTCTGACATCTCTCAGGGTTTCCATGAGCTCATTAGCCAGATATTGAAGGTCTAGTCTATCTCTTACTAGATTAGGTATATCATTCCAATTCCTACCTTCTATGTATTTGGAGGTTCTATTACCAAGGACAGGTCAGAGGTAGTCCATGAGAGGCTTGAATCTAAATCCAAGGTTAGGGTAGTTCAAGATCCAATAGTCATTCCAAAATCTAATGGATCTCCCATTTCCATTAGCAAGGTTTTTCATTTGCAGATGTTCACCCATAGTTTGGAACCACTAGGGAGGTCACTATCATAGTGCATCCTCACATAGGGATGTCCTTGGAGGTACTTAGCTTCCATTATCTTGCACCAATCCACTTTTCCTTCTATGAGTTTCCAAGCCACTTTTGTGGTAAGGGCTCTATTCATCAAACCAATTCTCCTTAGGCCTAGGCCACCTAGTTTTTTTGGGAAGTAGACAGTATCCCAATTAACCAGAGACATCCTCTTTTTTTCTTCAAAACTAGCCCACAAGAAAGTTCTCTGAATTCTCTCAAGTTTGTCTGCCATGTTGCTTTTGATCTTGAAGAGGGACAGGAAGTAGACCAGGATCCCCTAAAGACTGGAAGCCACTAGCTAAAGTTTACCTCTTTAACCATGAGGGGGAGGCTGAGGTAGGTAGAAGGGAGAGATGTTGACTGAAAATCCATAATTTGAAGCACTCTTTTTTGTATCTCCATGGGAGTATTGAAGAAGAACAATTGACTTTTTTGATAGTTAATACACTATCTAGAAGCCCAGGCATAACATTCCAGGATTTTTTTTCCACTGTCTAGCCTCAATCACCGAATAATACCAAAAGAGGAAGGTGTCTTCCACAAACTACTCCAACACAACTTGATTAAGAGTAGAAGCAATTTTGACATCTTTTATTCTTTCCATGGAGGAAAGCCTAGTCAGATTCCTACTAAGAACTTCAGCCACCATAATAAAAAGATAGGGGGAGAGAGGATCTCCCTGTCTAAGACCCTTTTCAAGTTTAAAGAAGCCACCAGGGGTGTCATTAACTAGCATAGAGAAACTAATAGTTTTAGTACATTCTTGTATAATATGGACAACCTTTTCATTGAAACCCATTTTAACAAGGATTTTTAGCAAGAAAGACCAATTAACTTTATCATAAGCTTTAGAGATATCTAGTTTGAAGGCCATACTTGGGACCTTGCTCCTATCCACAGTGTGGATGATTTCATGGGTGTCTATGGCTACATCAAGGATTTGTCTTCCCGGCACAAAACCTTTTTGGGTAGTGATGATAATCTTGTCTAGTAGTGGCTTCATTCTATTGACCAAGATCTTAATCAAGAATTTGTAGAATGTATTGCAGAGGCTAATGGGAATTAAATCAAGCATAGTGGTGGGGTTGTCATGCTTAGGGACCAGCATAGTAAAGGTTTTAATATGTTGTCTAAGGATACACCCCATCCTAAAAAAATCTTTGCCAGTACGGATAACATCTGTCCCCACTATATCTGATGAAGGGTGCTCCCCTTAATACCACAAACACATAACAGATATAGAGAAACAACAATAATATGCAAGAACAGAAAATTGGCTTCTTATTATCTCCACAAATGTGGAATTAAAAACTTTCAGAATTACAATATGCAAAGCCACATGGGCATTCTCTTACAATATTCTGTAGGACAAAGCCTTGAACTATTACCTAGATCTACTACCCAGAATTATTCTGAACTGCCTAAGACAATAAAACAGCCTTCCTTATATAGGCAATTTTCCACCGCCTGGGAAGGTTCCAAAATTTTAGCCAATAAGGCCGACCAAACTTAGAATTATTTTATTTTACATTTTATTACATCATAGTCGGCTCAAGATAACCTTTGAAACCCGAACAGAAATTTTGAAGAAAATTGTTTTTCGCCATTTCAGGTGGCCCAACTTCCGAAGACCATAAGTCAGCACCAGTTGACCCGATCGGATATTATAACCCCATTTCAGAAATGCCACGAAGCGCTCTACAGGCTTGACTTGTGCAAGCGCCTATCACTCAAATTTTTGACCTCATCCGGGGCCTCTAAAGCCTTCAAAACTGAGTTCAAAGTTTCTGTACCCTACTGCCAATACTGAAAATCTTCAATATCTTCCAAAATACACTTGATCTGGCAATGAAACTTTACTGGCAGACTTATATGACCAAAATGAACCTCCAAGAAAGAAATAAGATCATTCTGAGCACATACAAAAATTACCAAAAAATAGTAACTTTCCATAAATAGCAGCTCTGCACAAAATAGCCCTTATTGAATACAAAAATAGAAATATTTTTGGGTGATGCAAGATTGCTCTTACACCCAGGATGCTCCTGCATCAGACATCTGGGGTAATTTGAGAAGTGACCCTGTCACGACTCAGGTGTGCAGAGGAAAACCAAGACGGCTAACCTCCTCCTTTGTCAGCCATGATGAATCTTCAATAGGTCATCCTTTCCATTTGACCAAATATTCTTCATATGTCCTATTCCTTGTGCTTCTGCCAACACGACTGTCCAGTATATCTTTGATCTCCTTAGCGTCTAAACTAGTTGCTGGAATACTCCACTGTGCTGCTATGATCTCATCTTCAACACCTCCTTCATGATACTCTGTCAGATCTGAAATGTTAAACACCGGTGAAATATTTAGCTCAGTAGGCAGTTCTACCTCATATGCGTTTCCTGAATCATGTTTCTTTAGTATCCTACATGGTCCAAACTTCTTCATTTTCAGCTTGTTATATGTACCAACTGGAAACCGCTCCTTCCGCAAATGAACCATGACTTCATCACCAACTTAAAATTTCTTATACCTCCTTTTCTCATCTGCCTTAGCCTTATACTGTGCATTCATCTTGGTAATATGCTTCCTCACCTCCCCATGGATGTTCTTCAAGTGTTCTGCAAAATCCTCAGCTTCAGCACTACTTATTTCTCCTTTATCTATCTTCCTCAATTCAGATGCATTTCTTGGACTACTTCCATATACAATCTGGAATGGTGATTTACCAGTGCTCCTGTTGATAGAATTATTGTATGCAAATTCTACCTGTGGTAAAATCAAATCCCATCCTGTTAGCTTATCTCCAACCAAACATCTCAGCAAATTTCTCAAGCTCCTATTCACCACCTCTGTCTATCCATCAGTCTGTGGATGATGTGATGAACTAAACTTTAAATTTGTCTTCAACTTCTTCCATAATGTACGCCAGAAATATCCAACAAACTTAGTGTCCCGATCTGAAACTATGGTCTTTGGCAAACCATGAAGTCTCACTACTTCTCTGAAAAACAATTCTGCTACATGAACATCATCATTAGTCTTCTTGCAGGGAATGAAATGTGCCATCTTTGAAAATTTGTCAACCACTACAAAAATTGAATCATGTCCCCGCTGAGTCCTCGGTAAACCAAGAACAAAGTCCATGTTGATATCCTCCCAAGGCTTCTCTGGTATAGGTAATGGCTGATACAACCCTGTATTCTGCTTCACTCCTTTCACCATCTGACATACTCTGCAACTCTGTACAAACTTCTTCATATCTTGCTGCAATTGTGGCCAATAATAATTCTCACCAATCAAAGCAAGGGTTTTATCACGACCAAAATGTCCAGCCAATCCTCCACTATGCTTCTCCTTGATGAGATTCTCCCTCATAGAACTTCGTGGAATGCACAACTGACTCCCTCTAAATAGCATATCATCCTGGATGATGAAATCCAACCATTTCATCCTGTCTAGAGTAATAGGTTCTGTACAAGCCTTCCAAGCTTCACCAAAATCAAGATCCTCTGGATACAAATTCTTGAGTTCCTTAAACCCAACCACTTCAATCTGCATTTCTATCAGCAATAGTTGCCTTCTGCTAAGAGCATCTGCAACCCTATTAGACTTTCCACTCCTGTGTTTCAAAACAAATGTATAACTCTGCAAAAACTCAACCCATTTTAAATGCCTTTGATTCAATTTAAATTAACTATTCAAATATTGCAAAGCTTGATCATTAGTATACAAAACAAACTCCTTAGGAAGCAGATAGTGCCTCCACTTTTTCAATGCCTGAACTATAGCATAAAATTCCTGATCATAAATAGAATATTTTCTCTTGGCATCATTTAATTTCTCACTGAAATAAGCAACAGGTTTACCTTCTTGGCTCATAACAGCTCCTATTGCAGTACCACTAGCATCACAATCTACTTGAAACACCTTATTAAAATCTAGAAGTGCTAAAACTAGTTGTTCTGTAACTTTTGTTTCAACAATTGAAAACTCTTTTCTGCCCCATTAGTCCACTTAAACTCTTTTCTATCCCCTCTCATTGTTTCAGTCAAGGGTCCACAAATACTGCTAAAATTTCTAATAAACTTTCTGTAAAAGCTAGTTAGACCATGAAAAGATCTTACCTCAGTAGCACTCCTCGGAGTAGGCCATTCAAGGATAGCCTGTACCTTCTCTGGGTCTATTTTTAGACCTTCTACTGAAACTACAAATCCCAAATACACTAACTCTTTCTTCACAAAACTGCACTTCTTCAAATTAATCAATAATTTCTCTTCTCTCAACTTCTCAAATACCATACGAATATGCATCATATGCTCATCCAATGTCTTACTAAAGATCAAAATATCATCTAGGTAAACAATGACAAACTTACCCAGAAATTCTTTCAGAACCTCGTTCATGAGCCGCATGAAAGTGCTCGGTGCATTGGTTAGCCCAAAAGGCATGACTAACCACTCATATAGTCCTTCCTTTATCTTGAAGGCAGTCTTCCATTCATCTCCTTCTCTGATCTAAATCTGATGATATCCACTTTTCAGATCTATCTTTGAGAAATACACAGCTCCACTCAAACAGTCCATAATATCATCCATTCATGGCAATGGAAACCTGTACTTGATTGTGATCTTGTTTATTGCCCTAGAATCTATACACATCCTCCATTCTCCATTCTTCTTTGGTGCTAATACTGCTGGTACAGCACAAGGACTCATACTCTCATGGATCAATCCTTTCTGTAACAGTTCATGTACTTGTCTGTTCAACTGCTCACTTTCTACAGGTGTCATTCTGTGTGTTGCCTTATTCAGAAAACTCACTCCTGGGATCAAGTCCATCTGATGACTGATCTTCCTGACTGGTGGTAATCCATCAGGCACGTTGTCGGATACAATATCCTAAAACTCATTCAACAAATCTGCAACTTCTACATGAACATCTTCTACTTCCTCTTTACCAGCTTTTGGAATTAAAGCAAAACATACATGCTCATGCCTCATACCATCTAGGAAATTTCTTCCATCAACAAAAGTTATCCTTGCATTACCACATACCTTTTCTTCAGTCTCCTTCAATCATTTTAGCTTATGTCGTACTCCATCCTTTGTCAGGGAATAGGTATTCACACAACCGTCATGTACAACACATCTGTCAAACTGCCATGGTCTACCTAACAACATATGACATGCATCCATAGATATGATATCACACAATACCTCATCTTAGTATCCGCCAATCTTGAACTTCACCAGGCATTGTTCATTGACCATGACCTTGTGGTCATCCTGTACCCAGGCAATCCGATATGGATGTGGGTGTTTCTGTCTCTTGAGCTTCAACTTTGTCACCATCTCTTTTGACACCAAATTGTCAGTGCTTCCACTATCAATAATCACATCACAACATTTACCTTCGCACTTGCACCTGGTGTGAAATAGGCTCCTTCTTTGCTCAGGTTCATTCTCACCACTCAACAGGACTCTTCTGTTAATCAATGTTTCTCCTCTTTCAGCATCTTCAGAATTTGATGATCTGGCATCTTCATCTACATGTGCAACTCTGGCCTGGCCTTCATTTCTCCTGTCTGTTCTTCCTTGGCGCTGAGGACATTCAAATTCCCTATGACCTTCTTCTCCACAGTGAAAACATGTTCCACGGAAGCCACCTCTTTCAGATTCTTGTCCTCTTCCTCTTCCTCTCTGATCTCTATTATTCTGATCCTAGAAACGATTAGAATTATTTCCTCGCTGATTCTGACTGCTACTGGCCTCATCCTTCTTTTTCGTATCTTCATTTCGGCCACCATATGACTGTCCACCAGATCATCCACCACGACCTCTTCCATTTTGTCTGCTCTCAAACTTCTTATTCAGCTTTTCCTCTACTTTTAGGGCAAACTGGTATGCCTCTTCAATACTATTCATTCAAACCAGATTCAGCTCCTCCTGAATGCTTGGCTTTAACCCATTAAGGTATCGGGCAACTTTTTCCTTATCAGCTTCTGCATGGCCTGTTCTGATGAGAAGTCGGTAGAACTCCTCTGTATACTCCTGAATAGATCTTCCTGCTTGCTTCAAACTCTGCATTTTCTTCAGTAGGTCAAGCTCATAATCAATAGGAATGAACTATCGCTTCAATTTATCCACCATCTGATCCCATCTTGTGATTTTAGCTTTCCCTCTTCTATTTCACTCTAATTGAATTTCTTGCCACCAGATCTTCGCATGACCTTTCAATCTGGCCTTCGCAAATTTGACCCTATCAGGATCCTCAACATCTTCGTACTCAAAATATTCCTCACATTCATTGATCCAGTCGATCAATTCCTCTGGGTTAAGATTTCCAAAAAATGTAGGAACCTCAATCTTAGGTCTTTTCCCAATCTTGCAAATCGCCCGAAAAAGTCTTTCTTCCTCCTGGTTCACAATTTCAGCTTCTCCTTCTTGATATTCTTCTTTGGCTTCATCCTCACTTTCATCTCTGACATTAAGATTCATTCCTCTGCGAATCTCTTCTTGCAATGCTCGCACTTGTCTTTGCAGCTCTCTAACCTCAGGTGTTACAACACCAGCTCTTCTGCCACGTTCCCTTCGTGGAGGCATTTTCGCGATGCGCGCTGAAACCCTAGCCACGGTCCTGGTGCAAACTGCCTCATAGTCGGTGATCTATTTACACACTCAAGAAAACTTGCTCTGATACCACCTGATGAAGGGTGCTCCCCTTAATACCACAAACACATAACAAATATAGAGAAACAACAATAATATGCAAGAACAGAAAATTGGCTTCTTATTATCTCCACAAATGTGGAATTACAAACTTTCAGAATTACAATATGCAAAGCCACATGGGCATTCTCTTACAATATTCTGTAGGACAAAGCCTCGAACTATTACCCAGATCTACTACCCAGAATTATTCTGAACTGCCTAAGACAATAATACAGCCTTCCTTATATAGGCAATTTTCCACCGCCTGGGAAGGTTCCAGAATTTTAGACAATAAGGCTGACCAAACTTAGAATTAGTTTATTTTACATTTTATTACATCATAGTCGGCTCAAGATAACCTTTGAAACCTGAACAAAAATTTTGAAGAAAATTATTTTTTGCCATTTCAGGTGGCCCAACTTCCGAAGACCATAAGTCATCACCAGTTGACCCGATCGGCTATTATAACCCCATTTCGGAAATGCCACAAAGCGCTCTATAGGCTTGACTCGTGCAAGCACCCATCAGTCAAATTTTTGACCTCATCCAGGGCCTCTAAAGCCTTCAAAACTGAGTTCAAAGTTTCTATACCCTGCTGTCAATACCGAAAATCTTTAATATCTTCCAATATACACTTGATCTGGCAATGAAACTTTACTGGCAGACTTATATGACCAAAATGAGCCTCCAAGAAAGAAATAAGATCATTCTAAGCACATACGAAAATTACCAAAAAATAGTAACTTTCCATAAATAGCAGCTCTGCACAAAATAACCCTTATTGAATACAAAAATAGAAATATTTTTGGGTGATGCAAGATTGCTCTTACACCCAGGATGCTCCTACATCAATATCCTAGAATTCTTGAAAGAAGGTTAGGGGGAAACCATCAGGACCCAAGGCTTTATAAGCACCCATAGCGAAGACCGTATTCTTGAACTCCTCATCAGAAACACATTTCATGAGCTGGTCATTATCACTATGAGTTATAATGCTTTGGATGTGGTCCAAGAGTTGATTTTGGGTGTTGTTCTGGAAAATTTGTCCCTCATTTGAGTATAGTTCCTTACAATAATTTATTGCTGCCTGATTGATTTTTTCCTTCTGTGTAACTTCATTCCCTCCCTCAATCCTAATAGCAATAATGGTATTTCTTCTTTTATGGTTGTTGGCAGACCTGTGGAAGAAGGTCGTGTTCTTGTCTCCTTTAGCAAGCCACTAGATTCTGGATCGTTCCTTCCAGTAGATTTCCTCTTTTCTCAGAGTATCCTACCATTTTTATTTAGTCAATTCCTCTTCCACATGTATCTAGGGTGGAGGGCTTCTAGAAGTCAATTGGACCTGGAGGGACTCCAAAGTTTCAGTTAGCTCCTTTTTCTCTTTTCAAAAATCACCAAAGTTATGTTTTCTCCAGCCTTTAACCTCTCTTCTAATAATTTCCAGTTTTTGGGTAATTTTGAATATGGCAGTGCCTTTGATGTTAGTGGCCCATCATAATTTCACTTGATCTCTAAAGGATGGGTGAGAGCACCACATGATTTCAAATCTGAAGGGGGTCAGGCCAAACTTAGGTGAGTCATGCCAACAGAGAAGGAGGGGGTTATGATCAGAGGTGGTTTTAGGGAGGGAGGTCATGGTTGAGTTCAGGAAAAGGTCCCACAAAGAGGTGGCAAGGAAATGGTCAAGTTATACCTAGATGAGATGGGGTCCCTTCCTATTATTGGTCCAAGTGAAGGGGTTCCCTTTCAGAGTAATGTCCAAAAAACTGGTGGAAGAAATAAAGTCTGCCAGGTCCTCCATACTATCAGAGTAATCCATTAATCCATGACATTTTTCTGAGGAGTAGAGAGGGGTGTTGAAGTCGCTAGCCAACAAGTGATTAGGATTAGTGTCCTGATCTATCCAGAGGGAAAGGTAAGTCCAAAGGGAGGCCCTGCTAGCCTGGGTGTTAGGGGCATAAATATTAAAAGTGATCCACTCAAGCCCATTATTCTTGAAGGTAACAACAAGGAAGTTCAGAGAGGAGGTGACTTGATAGCCAATGACCTTATTGCGGTTCCAGAGTGTAGCAATGCCTCTGGAAGCACCCCCAACTTTAGAGTAAAGGAACGTAGCACCCAACCAGAGATTGGAAACCAGGGTGGCACAATTACTCACAGACATCTTGACTTCTTGGATGAGCAGAATATCCAACTTATGATAAAAAAAAATGTAGTGTTTAATAGCACTTTGTTTAAGGGAGTTGTTTAAACCCCTAACATTCCAAGAAAGATAAATCATTTGTTACTTTCAAAACTTGATTCTAGGGTTTGCTACTTACCTGCTACAACATCTCTTGTAGTCCCTCTCGATCTCCTTGCACAATCTGATGGCCTTCCCCTAGGTGTTTGCACTCCCACATCAGCCTTCTTGGGCTTGGTTTTCTTTCTCTATGTTTTCCATTCCTTGTCATCTTCCCCTAGACCATAGTCAGCATCTAGGAAGCTAGAAGAGTTCTTCTTCTCAAGCTATGGGGAAGGTTTTGGATCAAATTTTGGAGATTTTAGCTCAAGAGTAGCCACAATGATAGGTTGTTCCACTTCAGTATGGCTAATCTCACTCTTCTTTGGGGGGGTCATTGGGGGGTTCTTCAATGGCTATGCCACTGGCAGGGGCTTGGGTTCCTTTGTAGGCAAGGGTTCCAGAGAGCTGAGAATAATGTGCATCACTTCGTTCTCCATAGGGGGAGTGATCTCACCTTCTTCTAGCACTTCCCTTGCTAGGTTTTACATCTCATTGGCTACCGGGGGTGGGCTAGTCTTCTCCTTTTCCTCTTCCTTTGTCAAGGGTGGAACATCAATCATTACTTTATCCTTACTCCCTTTTTTTATTCCCGACTGGGAGGTCTTGCAAGTGTCACTAGAGTGACCTTTGTTATCACATTTCTAGCAGAAGAGGGTGGCATTTTCATACACCAGCACTTGGGTCCATCTACCCAGTTTGGATTTCAAAATGACAAAGTTGGGTATAGTTTTGTTCAGGGTGACATTCACACAGAACCTAGGAAAAACTAGCTTGGATTTAGAGTAGGTTACCTAGTCAGTAGTGATAAACATGCCTAAGGAGTCACCTATCCATCGAAACACTTGCTCATCCCAGTATTCTAGAGGGAGGCTAGGGAGCTTGACGTAGACCGGGGCCATTTTGGTCAGTTTCATCGCCAGGTTGAACCAGGGTTTCCATTTTGTAAGGGCTGGGAAGTGCATCCCATAGACTCACGACCCTGACAAAACAAAATCTAGGTCCTCTAGAGTGGTGAACTTAAACAGAAATAGCCCAGGTGGCATAGCAAAAATAATGATGAATGTTTTGATCTTCCACTAGTTAGACACCCATTTTCTAACCATTTTGATTGTAGGTCAAAAGTTAAAGAATCAGCCTACCAGGGTCAATTGGAAATCTACCATCATTCAATTCACCACAGAATCCAAAAGTGAAAGTTCAGCGCCTTCCTCGGTTCGAATGAAGTCCACAAGGAGAGCCTCCAAAGATTGTTGGTCTTCACCAATAAGGGCCCCCTTTCAGTTGGTTTTTGAGGGGGAAAAAGGGGCATCGATAGAAGATGATGCTTTTTGGGTTTCCAACATTGACTCAATCGTTGGGACCATGACAGAGGTATTCACGGGAACAGCATGGGGTTCATCAAGACCAGTAAGGGGACCTGCCAAGGGGGAAGATTCTCCCCTAGGGGAGGTGGGCATGGGAGCCTCCAGTTTGAAAATAGAGTTTGGGCGGGAAGTTGTAGAGCTTGGACGGGACCTTGTATAACTAATAATGGTGATAGCTATTTATAATAGAAAATCCACCTATTATAGAAACTCTATATCTACATTTTAGTTAGAATATAATATGATATGCATGAAAACAAACCATAAACATATATAGAAAGGTTTCATTTATATCTAAATTTTAGTTTCCCCAAAATACTAAAAAAATTATACAATTAGAAACTTTTAATTTTAAAATTACAATTAGTTCGTAACTTTTTTTCTATTTTTTTTAATGCAAATAAGATAGAAGCATACATAAGTATTTAAATATATTATTATTTAGGTTGGTAATATAAGAAATCATTATTTTCAAAATATAAAATCAAATGAAAGAGAAATTTTTGTTCCTTAACATGCTACAATTAGTTGGCAAGATTTTTTTCATTTATACATTGCAAATAAAATAGAAACATACATGAATATTTAAATATATTATTGTTTAAGTTGCCAATATAAGAAATAAGAAATCAGTATTTTCAAATTCAAAATCATTATTGGCAAGATTTCTTTATTTATTTATAATAAATCATTATTGGCAAGATTTCTTTATTTATTTATAATAAATCATTATCTTCATAATGTAAAATCAAATGAAAGCGAAAATTTCCTTCCCTAAGATGCTACAATTAGTTGGCAAGTTTTTTTCTATTTATTTATTGCAAATAAGATAGAACTGTGCATAAATGTTTAAGTATATTATTTTGTAGGTTTCCAATATAAGAAATTATTATCATCACAATTTAAAATCAAACAAAAGGGAAAAAAAATATTCCCTAATAGGCCACAATTATTTGGCAATAATACTTTCATTTATTTATTGCAAATAAAATTGAAGCATACATAAATATTTAAATATATTATTGTTTAGGTTGACAACATAACTTTAAAAAGGAAAAATTATATTATATATTATTTTAAATTATATCCACTACATCCAACCAAGAAATATAATATTATTTATAATATTATAAATATAAAATATATAGTTTCTATAATAGGTGGATTTTCTAATATGTATTTTTTTTATGTTTAACTAGAGTTCACTATAATTTAATTAGGTGCTCAATACTAACCTTAATTGCATACAATAATTTCAACCATTAAATAAATCTTAAAGCTATCCATAATCCTAATCTTAAACCCTAAACCCTAACCCTAAAAATAATACTAAACAGAATGTAAACCTTAATCATAATTATAATCTTAACTATAATCACAATCTTAAACACTAAGCCTATCCATATCCCTAACAAACCATAACCCTAACCATTATCTAATTCTTAAACCCTAATTCCTAATCCTATCCCCAACCCCAAACCCTTATCCTAATTAAAACACTAACCCTAATTCCAACCATGAGATAAACCCTAAGGCTAACTATAATCCTAATCCTAAACCTTATATCATAATCCTAATCATAAACCCTAAAATTAATATAATTCCTAGAGCATGATCCTAATCCTAACAATAATAATAGTGATGATGTAAACTCTAACGCTAAACATCAAACTATTCAATCCTAGTCTCAAACTTTGAACCCTAATCCTAACCCTTACTATCAACCCTAAATCTAATCAAAACCAAAACTATTACCATAATGTTAACTATGATGTAAACCCTAACCCTAAGGATATTCCTTATCATAAGCCCTAAGGTCTAACCCTAACCCTAGCCCTATATAATTACCCTTATCCTAATCAACTTTAATAAAATTAAATAAATCTAAACCAAACTTTAACCCTAATGATAATAGTAGAACCATGATATAAATTATACCCGTAATGGTAACCCTATCCATGATACAAATTGTAACTCTAAATGCTAACCCTAACCCTAATTATATTAATTTATTCAACTTACTAGACTAAATCTTAACAATAAACCCTAAGCATAATTCTAAACCCTAACTATAATCATAAACCTAAACCAAATCCTAACCATAATACTAATCTTAACCTTAATCCCATCTTTTACCCTAACCCTAAACCAAACCATAGCCCTGACCAAATCTAAATACTTACCCTTAACCTAATTATAAGTCTAATCCCAACTTTAATAATAATTCCAATGTTGCCCTTAAGACTAAACATAATGATATTAGTAATCTAAAACCTATTATAATTATAATCTAAACCCTAACCCTAAGCATAAGCATAATTCTACTTGTAACCATGACCATAAACCCAACCTTAAAACTAAACCCTAATCTTGACCATGATATAAATTATAACACTAAATGTTAATCCTAATCAAATTAATTTACTCAATGTGTTACATGCATTGCGACTGCTACTAGCTAATATATACTCTATATTTAAAATACGCTGAGATGCATTGAGGTGTTTAATTTTTGGATCATTCACCTTTAATATAGAGAAAAAAGTTAAAGTTAAAAAAATTCAATGCCTTGATGCATCTCAGTGTATTTTAAATATAAAGTATATATTAGCTACTTGAATATTATATTATGGTATATTTTTAAAGTTTTCTAATTAATTATATTCCATATCCATCAAAACTTTAATACTTGTATTTAACTCATGAAAACATATTTTTATATGAAAAGGGTATAAAATAGTTTAATTTATATTAAATTCAAAATATGAAATGAAGACTTAGTGATTCTTCAATAATGATAGATGCAAATATAAACTAGTCCAAATGCATGGAACTAAGATCATATATCTTGGCATTAAAGATGAGTTAATAAGATATAGATCGACATAAAATCATAAGATATGTTATTTTGTAAATCAATTACAATAATTTATAACCTCGGTAAAATTATTCCATTTGACAACCTTAAAAAAATTGAACTGGCATAACTCTAATTTTTGAATCCTTGATCAATACTCACTGCAAACAAATTAAGTCTTCTTGGACAAGTTTATTTTGTTCCTAGTAGTTATTTGTTAGTTGATAGAAAATATAAGTGAAAATTTTTAAAATAAACAGATAAGATCCTAGTTTAGTTTATTTTAGTGAAAGACA
This sequence comes from Chamaecyparis obtusa, assembly GCA_027943335.1. Lineage (NCBI taxonomy): Eukaryota > Viridiplantae > Streptophyta > Pinopsida > Cupressales > Cupressaceae > Chamaecyparis > Chamaecyparis obtusa. Next base: position 46,126 of record BSBK01012343.1, read on the forward strand.
TTATTCATATAGGATGATGTAACTAGAATTATTTTGCATATGCAGCATGACTACCTATCTTAAAAATGTTTATTCTCGAACTTCTTAGTTCTTAGCTTAACTCCTAGTTAAGTTTTAAGATTAGGTCTAGTTTTAGATTTCGAATATGGTTAGATTAGAAACTTGTTGATATGTTATTTTTGTGAATAACTTATAAACTCTTCATATTCATTTTGGTCTATGGTTTGGTGTGATCATTTAATACAAATATTCACCCCTATTTAATAGAAAATAATTAAAAAACAAACTAATGCTTTTATAAACAAATTGTGATAGAAAAAAAAGTATCAAACTGTCTAAAATGTCAATGAATCGACAAGTAATTTTAAATTGTCAATAGCTTATGTCATCAATTAAAATTTGATGATCATTTAGGAGAAAGGAAGGAAATGAAAATGAAAATGAAAATGAAATAGGCCACATTATTTATTCCATATGAAGAGGAAGTTAAATCCCATTAATTTTCTTATACGCTAACAACTCTTAAAGTTGTCATTAAAAAAGTATTCATTGAACTCATATATATGTACAAGTTATTAAAAAATTATTCATTGAGCTCATATATATGTACAAGATTCTTTCCAAAATCAACTTGAAATAGTATTAAAGTTTTGCATCCCAACAAAAGTTTTATCTAGATTGGAAACTATATGAAGATCATGAACATAGAAGGTATCATTTTCATCTTTCTCCACCCGAATCTGCAACAATAATACTTTCAAGGCTTCGAAAGAAGTGCCATGAATTGTAATCATAATCATGTCCAGCATTCACAGAAGGGCTAAATGGAATACCCAGTTCATCATCACTAACACCCAATAAATAATCAAGCTTAGCAATTAAACTACATTTTTTATCCCTGCTAGACTCCAATTCATTAGATCCATTACTACTTATTCATATATCATAAAATACAAAGAGCATGGAAATTCTTCTAACATCTTCATGAAATCCCACACCATCTCTTCCTCTATCCGAAATCTAGTTCCTTATTCTCCATCTTAATTATTATTTCACACATAATATCCCAAACCAAATAACCCCTTTCTAAGAATTCTTTTCTAAAATAAATAATAAAAATGTTAAAATTATTATACCTGTTATTTAATGTAAAAGATTAGAATTATTGTACCTGTTATTAATTCTAGGATTTGCTCACTATTAAAAAAATAGATATCTTCACGGGAGTACGCTGAATATTTAAATTAGTCCTCTTCGAAAAAAGTGTGACACAAACAAAACTATCAAACTGTCTCAAATGCCAATCAGTATGTAGTTAGAAACTGTGAATAGTTTATCTCTTCATTTATAATTTGATTTTCATCAAGGAGAGAGGAAGGGAATGAAGGCAGCTTCTTTAGTCATTCCATTTGGACGGGAAATTAAAAGTCATTAATTTGTTTACATGTTAGTCACTCTTAAAATATCTTTGAAAAATACTTCTTTGACCTCATAAACATATACAAGTTTCTTTCCTGTACAAATTTGGGATACAAGTTTCTTTCCTATACAAACTTCAAATGCTATTGGTAATTTTTTCATTCCAGGAAAACATTTATCAAGACTGAATTGTATTCGATACCATACAAAGATTATGAACATAGAAGTGACCACTTCCGTCTTGCTCCGTGCTCTCACTGTACTCGAACAAAATCTGCAGCAATAAATATTCCTATTCAGCCTCTTCTATTTCAAGGCAATCGTAGTCATAATCACTCACAGTGCTCACAGAAGGACTACAAGGAATACCAAGTTCATCATCACTCGCACCTAACAAATAGTGAAGCTAGCCATTAAAACTACAATCTTTATCCCTAGTAGACTCCAATTCATCAGACTCATTACTACTTGTCTCTGTATCATCAGAACATGAAGCGCTTGAAGATATAATTTCTTCTTGTAACATCTTCATCATATCCCACAACATCTCTTCCTCTATCTCTTCAGAACCCAAATCCAGGTTGTCATTATCCGTCTTACTCAAGATTTCATAGACATCATCCACAGTAGACTCCCTGTGAAGCCGCTTTGTTGGGGTAGCTTCTGCTTCTTCATAGAACCTCCTGCTTTCATCACTCTCCTCCATCCTCTCATGTTTTCCAGCTTGGTTATCCATTGAATTCAAAGAAAACTAGTAAAATGTACTGCTCTGTTGTGGGAAGGAATGTGATGGAGGAATGAAGGAGTTTATATAGTAAAGCCGTTGGAGAAATGACGAAGGAGTACCAAACGCTAAGGGCATAATACAAAACCTGATCTGAGCTTCTGGGACAGATGGAGGGATGGCTTGAGATAACGAGGGATTTTGGCAAGAGGGATATGATTGCGTTTTGATTTATTACCACAGACAGCTAAGGATTCCATTGTCTTCCTTGGTAAGAAAAACCCAAGTTAGAAATATAAGGCCAAATGGTTTTCGAGTCATCCATCAAATATGTGGGACGTCAGGTTTTTCGATTGCACACGTAAAACAACAATATATAATAACATACATCATGTTTTCAATCCGGTAGAGATTGAGAATCGTGTTTCAATCGACAAATACTGCCTTATCAACAATAGAGACAAATACCATGAGCCCACTCATGCTTTCTTCTCGGTTTAAAAGTTCATAGAAATTAGTTGTTTCATATTTTGATTTCTTTAATATTAGCCTATTTCTCACTACCCAAAGTAGAAGTGTACTATAAACTAAAATAATTGCATTGGATTGAATTCTATTTAATAAACCAATTAAAGAGGATTTTCGTGTTCTTCGATAGACTCTAATTCGATTAGAATCGGATAACGAATATTTTTTTGATCGATATTATTGGATAACGAATATTATTTTAGTTAAAATTTTAGACTATTTTTTAATATTATATAATATTTAAATAGTTAACATATAATTCAATGATTTGTTTAATTTATAGTTATATGATATCAATGGTATGTAGTTTATTTTAAAAGCTAGTTTTATTCTCTCTTATATTTAGTGGGATTACATTTTTTTACAAGCATTTTAGAATAATTTTGGCTTGTATTTTAAATTTTTATGATTTAATCTAAAAATAAAATTTTGGTTATTTTAAATTTTATTTATTATTTATTCTTAATATATTAGTAAATTCAAACTTGGTAGATTTGAAATGGACAGAAGTAGGAGTTAGAGAGGTGCAAAGGCGGGAGGGGGAAATTTGGAGCGGGAGAGGCTAGGGAATATGGCAATGTAGGCATAGATGGGGTTTGGTTGCTTGAAGGCTTCTGGACTAACTATGTCAATTTTTTGAATCAATGTTTTGGATCACATTCCACAATTGGTCATTAGGATAATGAGCAAGAGAAAGAGAGAAAACGTCAGATCATGGAGTGTGATCCAAAATGTTGATTCAAAAAATTAATGTAGTTAATCGAGAAGTGATCATGCACCATTGTTATGGATTGTTAAAACTTATTGTCTTTGATAGATGGGGTTGTTAAGGATGTGGTACTACCACATCACAGATGTAGAGGTGCTAAGGTTTTTAAAGGAGGAGGTGTATTGGATATGGCTTAGGACAAAGGGGGTTATAATGATGAGGAAAATGTTTTTGACGAGGCAAGAGGTGGAGTTTCCCTACATTTCTCATGGAAATTATGCATGGTATCGGATTGGAGTGCTTCATTATTTTACTTCCTTTGAGCACTAACTTTGTCTACGCCTTTGATATTCTATCAGGAGAGTGGTGTGCTTTGCTCTCTATTACAGGTGTTGTTTCTAATCATGGCATTGTTGCATTTTGTGAAACAATGATTTTTGTGACTACTACAAGAAAACTAGATGCATTGGGTTTTTAAGGGGTAGCTGTGGGTATTAAGCTTATGGTGTGGTGTGCACAAATTGATGTGGCAACTATGGGAAGAGTCTCTTCTATAGATAGGACTTGTGATTCTTTGTCTTTTTCATCACCAAGCATATTTTTGAACCCATGTTTTTTTCTGTTGACCTTTCTGAGCTATTCTATTTTAAGGATGTTGTGCTTCCATTTATCATAGTCATGGTGTGGTTGTTGGTGTCTATTTTATGGCTGACTAGTTAGACTTTTATTTTGTTCATGGACCTAGAGTCTATTTTCGGTTCTATGTTTTTGTTAGTAGACTTGTCTTTTAATGGTTAATCTTTTTTGTAGGACCCAATTTCTTTAGGATGGTCATGTTGATGCTTTCGATTGATTTGGACCTCTTTTTTTTTTTTGTGATTATGTAATCATCTATCTTAATTTGTGTTTCACTCTTGGTCCTAAGGAGGGTACTTTGGTGGTTTTTTACTAGCTCTCAATCTTTCTGTGCCAGTGCTCAAGTTGACTAGGTTCATTGACCTCTTCTACAAGTTTATTTGATTAAGGATGGTTTGAGATATGAAGCAATTGAGAGGGAGCTCTTTTTCATTCTAATGAAGGTATATAGACATTACACAAAAAAAATAAGAGATGGCAATGTTGATATTTTTTCAAATAAAACCTTTGATGGGATTCATACCAAGCACTTCAAAAATGATAGCTAGGATATCCCCAACTTAGAAGAATATTTTTTGAATCTAGTTTTGGTGACCTCCACAAGGATTACCATCCACTATAATTCACTACTTAAGTGAATTAGTTACTACATTGTGAGTCTTTTAGTACCATAAAGAGCCCAAAGAGGAGAGAAATAGTGAAAAAATTATCATATAGCTAAGGAATGAGAAGCATCTAACAAAAAAAGTGATGCCAAAATCCTCTTGAGCTAAACCAACTATGTCAAAAGTATCTCTCCAACATAGTTATTGATTTGGACATAACACCAAGAAATTCTCACAAAAGGTGGAACAATTGTACCAACATCGTGATTAAATGTGTTATTAGTCCTATGCCTTTATAAAAGGAGGCCAAATGTTAATAGAAATGTTTGAAAATTAAACATGTTAAAGTACCTAGTACAACTTAAACTTTGTTCAAAGTGATCTTTATTCTCTAATTAAGAGACCATCTATTCTATATGTATAAAATGATTACAATAAAATTTAACTTAATTATTATTATGTTAGTGTTACATGACATAAACAATAAGAAGGTATAAAAAGAGATTCAACTTCTATACCAGTTCTAAGATCAATTCCCTCAATCATATAAAATTCAACTTTTTCTTGAATTTTCACTAGAAACTTCCAATTACTTCATCCTACAAGACTTGTGAATATTAATCTTGATTTTTATGCTAATTTATTTTTATTCAATATTGAGTAACTAATTTCATGTCAAGTGTCTATACCTTCAAAGGTGGATTTTTTTTAGATTAAGCCACTTTATTCTTTGAAATTTAGCAAATGAAGTACTTTTTAAAAAAATTTCTTCCTCAAATGCAAGATAATTATATATAAATTTCTTAAAAGAGGTATTTTCAAAATTCAATAAAAGAATCAAGGAAAGTATTCTATGGTGTCAGTGTAATAAAAGTACAAATTACTCATTTTAGTTAACTTAATATATTTAGGCTTTGCCACAAGCCACTATAACTAATTTTTCATAAAAATAACAATATTTCTAGAAGAAGGGAACATAAAATCTATTTTTTCTTAGGGATTTTTTCAGAGCTCACCAAAAAGGAATTTAAATTGATCTTCTCAATGATAGGTGTCATTAAGATTTGATAATCTTTACTTGCAATACTGATAGGAATAAACTATAAGAAGTCTATATTACCTAGGAATTTGAATCCTTCTTATTTCAAAGTAATTCAGTAAAAATAAAATTTTATTCAATCCTAATGAGTTAAGGCTCTCTGAGGGAATCTCCTCTATTAAATTTGATAAAGGTGACTTTTTAGCTACCTCTTTTTCTAGTTAAGTAGTGAATTTTTTAACATTCTTTCCATCTTTCGTTAGCCATTTTTTTTCAAGATTTCTTTTTCCGTTAGATTTTCTTTTCTTTTCTTGGACATATATTATTTATAGATAAAATATATTTTTTGATGAATTTATCCCAATTAATCCCTCTAAATATCATTTATTTAAGAAGAGTGTTTATTTATGTTTCAGTCCTTTCCTTTTTAACATAATGTTCTATATTTTCTATCTTGCAACATAATATGCACCTTAGTAGTTAAGTTTACCTACTCCTACATGAGCTTAAATCTAATTTGGATACATGTCACTTTATATTTTCTCCATTAATTATTTACTTCTCTATATAAGAAAGCTCGTAATTACTGTAATCTCATCAATCAATCAACATTTTCTTCTTCCACTTCATTATTGACTTTCTCTATGGTTGGGCATCTACTTGTCTGAATCTAAAGGTTATAGCTTCTCATTTATTCATGGCCATAACTTAGTGATACATACCTTAGGGAAGATCTATTTTTATTTTGAAGGATGATTTTCTTTTAGGAGAGGTTAGGTGGTCTTATCTTCTACCTAGGTTGAGGAGTGTGTCAAACTACAATTATTACGAAATCGTTAGTAATTTCAATTTGATGTATAAACTTGCATAGCTTTATCTTTTTATTTTATCATGTATCTTGAGTATAATGCATAAAATAATGTATTATTTATGTTTTAAGTTATCATGTATTGATATGATATTCTTCACATGATAATGGCATTATTACATGTTTGATATGATTTAGTTTCTCTATTTTTTATTTAGCATATATGTAATAGTTGAATAAATAATTTTATTAGTATATATTATGTTCTTGTATTATTATCATTTGTTGACACATGTTTCAATTATATACTTCATGTGTGTCTTATATTATAAAGTATAACATGTACTGATTATGAAAATTTTATTAAATAATATGTTATGATATTTCATGAAGACTTATCACTAAGTACATTTATTATATCTAGTTCATGAATTCATATATTTTAAATAAAATATTATAATATAGATTTAAATTAAATTCAAAATTCAAATTCAAGACTTGTTGATTCCTTACTAATATAATATGTAAATATAAAGAAACTAAAATGCATGGAACTAAGATAACATACCTTGGCCTTAAAGATAAATTAATAGAATATAAACCAACATAAAATCATCATGTAAATTACTTTGCTAATGAATAAAGTAGTTAATGATCTTGGTAAAATTAGTCCCTTTTTTCAATATTTAAAATATTAAGTTACCATAGTTATTAAGTTTTTATACTTCATTTATACTTAATATAAGCAACATAACATATCATAAAGGGTGCCAAGTTTGATGGCTCCAAAATTGTTGCTCACAATGCTACTATCTAGACTCCTCCCCATGTGACCTGGCATAGGTTGAATTTTGATGGGTCAGTTCGCAATCTGCTACAAGTTGGTGGGGGTGTCATTCATGATCACAATGGGTCCTTATTTGTGGCCTATACTAGACCCCTTCAAAACCACACTATCAACTAGGCGAAAGGCATGGCTCCCCTTTGGGGACTGAGAATGGCTATGTCCATTGGCTGCACCAACATTGAAGTTGAAGGTGACTCCAAAGTCATAATTGATGCCTCCAAGGGTGATTGTAACACTGGCTAGAAAGTAGATAGCATTTTGAGAGATATTCAAGGCATTACCAAAAGCCTGCATAGGGTTACCATTACGCACATCTATAAGGAAGGAAATGTGGTTGTTGACGCCATGGTTGTTACCAGTCTATAGTTAGAGGGGCTTAGGTGTTGGAGAGTTGTTAGTCAGCTTCCCCAGAACACTCAAGACCTGCTAAGGTGGGAAATGAGAGAAACTAATTTTCAAACTCATGATGTTTAAAAAGGAAAGCTTGGGTGGGATGCCTTATGGTGGGGCTCGGTGCTAGCGCATTCTTACGACAACTTTCAAAAAATCTTTTATCTGCCACATGGATCACTGGGGTCATAACTCTAAGTAAGATATGGGTATGACATGGCTGATGTGATTGGTGGCCATGAATCAGGCTTCTAAAAATAATAATTATTTCAAATGGGCTCTGGGCAATAAATCTTTAGAGGCTAGTGAAAGATACAATGCAAATTTTTCGTAGGATAATTATTATTTTAAGTGTGGGTTAATGTGGACTTCTCACATTTTAACCACGGTGGCACTCATGGCTAGGCTTTATGAAATCCAAGACACTCAAAGCATTAATCACTCTTTGCAAATAGACATGACATCTAGACCCCTGTCTGGCTTTCCTTTCAGCTTTCATAATTTGTGTTGTGGGTTTTTTTGAAGAGCTGAGGCTAGTGAGAGAAATCATCCCCTGGGCTTCTTTCTGGTCTCTGGTTTCCTCTGTAGATGGCTTATTAGGAAGATAATGGTTGGTGATAGAAAAAGAATCAAACTAGACTGGATTGAGGATGAGTTCTCCTCGGATCCCATGGTAATGTACTTCTGCAAGGAGGGAGGTATTCTGCCATTCGTGGAACATCTCCAAGGCCACAATGAGATGATCTCCAAATAGGTCACCAAGACTTGGAATGATAGGCAAGTCACCATCAATGGCATCACCTTCCAGGTTAATGAAAAGGTTATTTGGTAGGCTACGGGCATGCCAACAACTGGTAGGAAGTGGAAAAAGATGACTAAGACCCAGGCGAAGATAGAATTTGCACAATTCTTCAAGGATGGTCCCACCCCCACTCTGATAAATGGTGGCTACATTGTTACAAAGCTCTGAGATTTTTGGCCAAAAATGTGTAAGCTCGTGATGAAGTACTTTACCTTGGAGGGCTGATTTGGTAGGTTTTATAAATATCACCTCCCCTTCCTAAATCATTTCTGTCACAAGCTGTTAATTTCTTTTCCTTTCTTCTAGCTACATTCATTAGAAGATAATGTGAAGACTATTAATGAAGCCATTTCCCTTGGAAAAAACCATGTTTATCTTCATCAGGGCCTCATCCTTTTCCTTGATAACTTTCATCATGCCCTTTGCCCTGCTCCACCTCCGCAAGTTTTTCACACCTCTCTTTGTCCCGCTTCACCTTCAATTTCCCTTAACCAGGGAATCCCCACTCCCACTGAATCTAAGGATGATGGGACCCTTTCTTCTAGCCCTCTATCTTCTGAAACTCAGCCCACCCCTAGCTCTCTTAAGCATTCCCTTAACCTGGGAGATGACTCTCTACCACCTCCCAAGAAGTAGAAAAAGATTGTGATTAACCTAGACTATGGGCTTGCTTCTAAGCCCCTGCTTACTTCTACTCACCGATCTTCCCACCTTGGTAAAGAATAGGGAAAAAGAGCCATCAGAGAGCTCATGTCCAAGGAGGAGGTTTCTATCTAGGATGAAGGTTCTATTGGCTCTCCTAGCAAAGAGAGCCTTGGCGATGACACTGTCAAGGTGGAAATTAAGCCTAAGGGAGTTACCCAAACCAATGTGGTTGTGGAATATGTGAAGGAGAAAGACCCTAGTGAGAACAAAGGGCACACTGGTAGCAGCCTGATGGGAAAAATTAAGTTCTAGGTTGATACCATGGAAAGCATGGTCTTGAAACTCACTAAGGACCTAGAAGCCACTAACAAGCAGTTGAAGTATGTGAGTAAATTTTCACTTAAGGTTATGCATGCCTCTACCACTACTCTTTGCCTCCTCAATGAGAAGGCCATGGAGGATACGGAAGCTGTTAAAGGTAACTGTGAGCTCTTCAATTTCCTCAATGAGGAGTGGGCCAATATTCTGTTGTCAAAGAGCTTATGGACTAGAAAATAGCATTGTGGTTTCTTGTGAGTGGGAAGATGGAGAGTGTTGTTGGTTCCTTCCCTCCTTTTTGGTTTTGTTATGTTTACTTCTGTATGCTCTATACTCTGGTTTGGTTTTTTAGCCCTGCGTGGCACCTAGCTTGGTTAAAGCTGAACTTTTTCAAAACTCTCATTATGTGGTGGTGCTTGTTTTTCTGTTTCTTTGTTTTTGATCAAGGTAGACTTCTATGCTTCATGCTACTTTCTTTGGTGATTAACTCTCTTTTAATTCCTTAATTTTCCTATTGTTCTATGGGTCAACACCCTTTCTTGCTGGTGCTTTTATCAAAAACATATCATAAAGGGTTTTTTTGTGTACAATTTCTAGTAGTTATCATCTAGCTGATGAGAAAAAGTGGACTTTGAAGCCCTTCTAAATATGTTCTATGTGGTTTTAATGAGGAACATGTCTCATATTTTGTTATATTTCTTCTATTTTCGTATAATCAAAACCAAGTTTTTCTTAAACCTTATATTTTTTTAGGCTAGTATAGGGTGTCCTCATCCTTCTTATTTCCACTTAGTTTCTTGATATATTTTTCATGTCTTAATCCTTTTAGAAATTTTATTGAATTGAGACTGTAAGGTATTCTAGAGATATCATATTCTCATTGGTAAACTTTAGAAAAAAATATTAGACAAGTTTAAAATAAACTTTAATAGAAAAGTACTATTTTAATTAATTCATCATTTTCTCTCATATACTCATGTTAGAAATAATAGGTTTGATTTATCTAGCTGGATGTTTTTCTCTTAAATATTTGGTCAACTATTTTCATATAGTTAATAGGCTTGAAAATGGTACTCCCTTCCAATAGGTACTTTAAAAATAAATGTGAGTGAAGACAACATTGGTGATATTTGGAAAGATAGCAAATATATAAGAGATTTATTTTCCTCTTCAACTACAATATTTGGTTTTAATAATTAGAAAGAGGCACATGCTATCCTTCCGGCTATATAAAAATTTTGTAAGGTGGTGCTGGAATAGGTTATGTGTGAGATGGTTTCCATAATTTTGGATTATCTTTTTGAAAAAATGTTTTCTTGTGTTGTAAATTCTTTAACCTTTTTTAGAAAAGAAAATGTATGGTAAAATTTTTAATGCACGACATGGGAACCACATTCCCTTCATCTCCACATAAAGCTCTTTTGATGTAGAGCTATAAAATAGTGAGGCCACAAATAGGGGACCTCATCCCCTTATTAAAAAGTTGAGGCCCAAACCTGCAAGAACATTGGATCAAGGAAGACACAAGTTTGTGATCACAATGGCCTAACAAAGGTATGATCCTTGGTGGGGAGACCAACATCAACACCAGAAATTTATCAAAAAAACTATTTTTTGTATGCCATATTATTTTACTTTCTGGAAAATTTGTTCTTTCTTCATATTCTTGTTGGATTAATAATGGAAAGGTAAAACTTGAGAGGGGAGGGGTGAATCAGTACTTCAAATTTTTTTATCAACTATTCTAAGCATTTACCGAATTAAAAAAATTTCATGTAGCATAATGAAACATAGAAATTAAAATATGAAAATATAACACATAACTGAATTATTACTGGTCTTGTAGAAACCCTTCGTAAGAGGGAAAAACTGTGCTGGGGATGGTACCCACAATCCTTCACTGGTGTAGTAAAAAGGTTTCTCGATTAGAGCTACAATTTTTAGCTACTTTTGATAGATTACCCTATTAGGAGTACAAAAAGACTTATATAGTCTACCTTGCTAAAGGATTTTACAATCTCTAATCCAAGAGATGTACCTTGTTAAAGGATTTACAAAATAAGACCTATTAGAGCCTATCCAATAGTGGGATTTTACAACTTATGATTACAATATAATTTAGTACAAAATCTATCTATAGTAATGCATCAACAAATGTTGTTCAAACTCAATGTGCTCAATAACATTTTTCCTCATTCTGTACTTCAATATATTTTAATCACAATTCAGCTTTAGTACTTGGTAACGTCAAATATAATTCACCTCCGTAGTTTTTCTCTAACTTCTTTGTACTTGGTAACTTATCTACATTTCATCACCACCACATCAACTTCACATTCTTCTCTCTCTCTCTCTCTCTCTCTCTCTCTCTCTCTCTCTCTCTCTCTTTGATCTTCATACATTGTTCTTTATATACTTGATCTAGAAGCAATGTAAATATTCTAGATTCTTCTCCTTAAATAGTGGTAGCATCAGTTTCATTTCCAATGTAAATATTCCATTCATTTTAATTGGTGGATATTACCTCACAATCATGCACCATAATATCTTTTTACATTTCCAATGTTTTGCCAAATGATCTTCTTGAAATTAGTAAAATGTTTTATGCTCAGTGTCTAGGTTCAATGTATCTACCATGATTGTTTATGTCTCCATGTGTTACTTGGTAACAATTTTTGTTCTATCTTAGTAATATGTGCTCTTGGATCAACAACTATCATGTACTTCTTGGTTCCTATCTTTCTTTTCTTAGTATCTATCACACATTTCCCTTTACCAAAATTGTGTCTTCCTTTACTTATTTTTCTATTTTATTTACCAACTGAGTCCTATGACTCCTTCTTTTACCGAATGACTTTGACTACCCTATATGACTTTGAGAAAACTAATGACAACAAAATAAATCTTTAGGAGTATCAATATCCCTCTTTGGCATTAGTTTGGAATCTTTGTTAAAAACTTCAAAGTCATTTTAAAATTTTGTCCTTGTTCAAAATGTGTTCAAATTTGTGACCATGTATAAACTGTTTATAACTCCATAACTCTCTAGAACTCCCCCTGTGATAATAGTTCCTTTATATCTTCCTTATACTTTGATCAGGTGGTTGAATCTTATCAAAAATATGTGTATACCTCTTCTTTGCATCTTCCAGTGATGTCTCCCATGATTCCTTCAATATTTGTAGTACAATAATTTTTTTACCAAAATATGCTACTAATCAAATCATGTTATCCATAGCACTATTATGGGGGATTTTGACTAATTCTTTGGTTGCATGTATATATTTTTGCAATGATTCAACTTGGAGAATAAAAATTTCTTGCAGCTTAAGAAGTTTCATCCTTATCTTTCTCTCTTGTCTTCTAAGTTCATGTTGCATTCACATCATATGTTTTAGCCTCTGGTAGTAAACTTGAAGTTATCCAGGGTCGGTTGTAACATTCATGATCTTTTCAGACAACTTGTTCTCAATAGAATCATCCTCCTTTCCAATTTCATTAGTCAAATTTGAGATTAAAAAAATCTTATGAAATAATGAAAGACTATCATGCAATTTATTTTCCAATTTTGTGATCAACTTAGAAAGTGTTACCTTTTCCAATGCAACATTCTTTAGTAAATCTTAAATTAATTTGTTCTCTATTTTCTTCTCATGAACTTTCATTAGGTACTCGGTGGTCTCTATACTAGGCTCTTTGATTTTATTTCCTATCTCTTCCAGTTGACTTAGTAGACTTCCCTTCTTATTTTCATTTGCATGAGGAATAATCTCCTATAGTATATCCTTTATTTCTTCACTAACATTTTATCTTGGGATTTTTTCATCTTTAGTAGATATGTGTATTAAGATAATTCTTTTGGACTAAGTGAGGAGATGTCTACCTTAGGTATTATAATCAGTTGGCTCAAGTCAACTTTCATTTTCTTATATTTTCTTTTCTTTATCTTCTTCTTCTTAGCCATAGTTCTTTCACCAGTAGAAAAATTTGGGGAATGTGATGCCATCATTGCATTAGATGTAGCAGTAGTTATAGTGTCTTTAGTTATTTCTTTACTTTTCTCTCCTTGTTTGTCTTCTTTCTTCTCTTTTTTTTCTCCTCTTTCTTCTCTTTTTTTCTTTTTTTTCTTTCTTCTCTTCTTATCACTCCTTTTTCTTCTCCTTCTCTTTCTCTTATTGTTATTTCTATCCCATGGTCTCAGTAGAGGTAACCTGCTCAATAGTTTGTTCCTTGTTTGTCTCTTTTTCCTTAGGTTCCTTGGTTTCTTTCTATTCTATCTCCTTCCCCTATTTAGTATTCTTGTCTTCTACATCAATAGGGATATCTTTAACAACTTCATAAATGACTTCGTGAATCTCAAAATAATCATTTACTTATTGTATAACTAGATCTTCATCCATCAATTTTGTTGTAGTTATATCATTAGTTTCCATATACTCAGTGTCCTTATCTTTGATGTCCATGAAATCTTCATCATGTCTAATTTCTTTACTTAGGTCTTTGTCTATGATATATTCAATTATCACTTCATCTTTTTCTTGTGTCAAGTCAATATGATCAATCTTACCTTGTTGTACCTCATTCATGGTGGACTGGTCTGGAAAAAATATTTTTCTCCATATTTTATCAGTTTCTTTTTGTCCTGCTTCTAGCTCACCGACCATGATCCTTAATTATTTTCCTTTGACAATAAATCTATTAGAGTGCTCTTTTAGTGATTTCTTGATCTCATGTAATGAAAACTCATGTAAAGTTATAGCTAGGTATCTTTCCCTCATTCATTTTTCAAATGTCATTGCATACTTCCATCTTGCATCAATCTTCTTGTAGAGTTCATCAAGTAGTTGATTACCAGATTTTAACAGGTATACTCTTGAATTTGTGCAATGTGAAAACAACTCCATCCTCTATCTTTACTTTTTCATCATCACTCCTTGTATCATACTTGTCCTAATTAATTCTTCCAAACCCTCCATACTTCTTAAGATTCTCAATAAATTCATCTACATTTTTAAGTTTTTAAGGTAGGCTTTGCACAAGTTTTAATTTACCTAGACCTTCAGACACAATTTTACTATTGTCTTGCAATTTTAGTTTTCTCCTTGGCTTATTAGTTGTTTTCTTTTCCCTCACATAAGTTTGAGGTTTAAGTTTCTCTAGCTCAGGTTTCCTATTCTCCCTCAGTGTATATGTAGACCTTGTAAATGGTCTTGTTCCTTTGGGGCTTGGTGATTCATTTTTCAATTTTTTTCTTTCCCTTATCTATAGATAAACCTACCTCATCTTCTTCAATACTAACTCCAAGATTTTTTAATAGATCACTGATCATTTTACTTGTTTACCTTTGAGCCTTAGGTAAGAGGATACCTAGTTTTATCTTTTCCTTCACTTCCTCATATGTTCCATACTGATTATCTCTCTTATCCATTGATTTATCTTATAGGGCTTCAATTTTTTGTGATGTAGTGTTAATAACAATCTCATAGCCCATCAGTTGTATCCAAATAGTCCTTGGATCAAAAAATTTTACAATATATATGTCAGTATCAACTTCAAAAGATATGGTATCTCGGTAGTCATCCACTAACTGAGGTGGAATCTTCAATTTATTATACATTCTTGTTTGAAACTTAGTAAAATATTCATTCATCACAATATCTAAATTATCTCCTAAACTCGAGATGTATTCATTAATCTGATAGATGATCTATTTCTTCACATTCCAAATTACATTACTGATAGATGCAAATTTTTTTTGGAAGTATAAGAATATACATAGAAAAAGAGAACTAAAATTGAATATGTTGGTCTTGGCTTTCTGAATAGTGTTTATGTTGTAATCAAGTTGCTTCAACATAATTTCACATAGATCAATCTTTATGTCTGTGTTGACAATTTTGTATGCTAAGGCTACAACTCCACATGGTACATTGTCCAGTCGAGAATATTGGAAGATTCAGTAAGATATGACATTACATGTGAATTTTAGTTCAAGATCTTCCATAATAGATAAATTAAGACCTCTTTTGTCTCATTAGCTTTTGTCATCTCACATAGCTTTTTCTTGTCAGTCTTTTTATTTACCTTAGGACTGTCACCGATTGGGTATCCAGTCATGATGTGTAGAACATCCTTACTGATCTTGACTGGTGCATCTAGCCACATAAACTAATCATGGACTCAACTCAATATGATTCTCATCCACTTGGTTTTGAATACACTCAGAATATGCAGGGCATGCAATAAACCCTTAGTCTTCATGTGGATATGTTCATCCTTCAATTTTCCATTCTCGCAGAGACTCTAGATAGATTTATCGACGTTCACTTGACAAATCTCCTCTATTTTATAGTGGATGAAAGCATCGATGTCTTCAATCAAGATAACTCTTTCTAGAATAGATGAGAGTGCTCCCATCTTCTCTAGTTTGTTGGCTTTAGTGGGAGGAATCTTGTATTAGGGTTATCAAGATCAACCATCTCAACAACAACATGATTCTATACCTTAGGCTCTGTTGATTCAAATGTATAATTGCTTGATTAAAGTAGGGTTTCATGTGAAACAACTTGGTTGTCGCTTTCACAACTAGGGCATACACTAGAAATCACTTGAATGCTTTCAAATGTGCTTCGATCTTCTTAGAATTACCTCAAAAATTTCTCAAATTCTCTCAGATGACTCGAATCTATAATGTGCTCAAATGGTCTTTGAAAATGTTAGGTGAAAATGACTAGCAAAGGGGTCTATTTTTACCTTTTCATTGATTAGGGTTTCCAAAGGCTATAATTTTAGAAATTAATGTTGTCACCGACACCCTTTTCAAGATATAAAAAATATGGAAGCATAGACAAGGCACATGATTTATTTAACAAAATTCCATACAAAAATTTCCTCATTGAATGCCCTAATTGTAGGATTAGGATGTCTTCTTAGGTTCATGGAGTACCAAACTAAGTTTTGACAACCTTGAGTGTGTAAAATTTTTGTTGAATGTCATGAAACTAGTCTTAGTGCCATAAATAATATTAATTGAAGAAAACCTATGGAACTCAAATATTTTGAGATAAATAATACTTACAATAGAAATTTCATTAAAAATTACTTCCATGCTACTATAATATTATTATAGATGTAACATTGTATCATTGCCTTGGTAAGTTCCTTGCTACTAATTAGAGTATAGGTATAACACAAACATGGAGTATATGAAAATGTTGACATTTTTTTTGAATAAATCCTTTGACAAGATCCATAGAAAGTACTTCTAAAATGGTAGCTATCATATCACCGCTTTATGAAATTATTTTTTAATTTATTTGTTTAATATATCTTTGTCAATCTCCACAAGTAATGCCATCCATAATAATTGACCTCTTAAGTGAACTGAAATCACCATTGTGAGCTTTTCTAGTACCACAAGGAGCCCATAAAAGATAGTTCAACACTAAAAAAATACTATCATATAGTTAGGGATTGAGAATAATGTAATAAAAAATAACAAACACAATACCCTCGTGAGCTAAAATAATTGTATGGGAACTACGACTCTAACATAGGAATTTATTTATAATGGACGATCTTACTAATAAGGAGGAATTGTATTTGGGCTTCTTACACACAGCTAAACCTAGAGCTCTTTTTTCTTTGAAAAATGACAAATGGTGGTGCCAGGAGATTGAGAAGCTTAAGGCACATAATACTGACCTAGAGGCTAATTATCAGAATCTTCTGGACAGAGTTAATAATAGGTGTAAAGACTATGACCACTCTAAGGATTTTTGTACCCCTATTAAATTAAAGGCTAGGATTGAATGTGCTAAAACATTGTTGGAAAACCTGCTCGATATTCTATGGAGGGCATGAAGTCCACTACCAGTAACATTTGTTCATTAGTTAACATGTTGGAGAAGGAGTGAAAAGAAATGAAGAACCCTCATACTAAGGGGAAAGGCCCAAGGTCTAGAACTAGAGTGAATATGAGATATAATACCTCTTCCAGTAAGGAGATTATGGGGCTCAAGGAGAATCTGAAAAAATAAAATGATAGAGCTAGAGAAAAAGATGGATGACTCCATCTAGATTCTGAAAGGGTAGCAGTAACTGATTTATTTTGTTGGTTCTCTTTTTTTTTTTTCCTGTGTTGTTGGTTTTAGCTAGTTTGAGGTGTTTGTCCCCCCTTTCAATTTTGACTTCTCTTGTTTGGTGAACCTATTGTGTGATCTATTTCTGTAACTATTTGGGTTTCGGGTCCCTATAAAACCTATTTTTCCTTTAATTTTAAAACATAGGACTTTATTTGGACATGAAATCATGGAATGATCACAAATGAAGGAATACCTCTAAAAAATCATGATTAAGTGTGTCATTAGCCCTATATCTTGCTAATGCTAATCCAAACATTTATAGTTAGGTGTGAAACATAAATATGTTAAAGTACTTGGTAAAAAAAAAACTTCATACAAATTGATGTTTATTCTCTAATTAAGGGATCATATGTTTTTGATAGAAAAATTAGCAAAAGGGTATTGGCCTAAGGAACATAAGGACTAGAGGCACGTTAACAAAATATTAATGGCAATAGTCATAAGCATTTTAACAGTAGTTTAACAATAGAAAGAACAAGGTCTAATCTGCCTCTATAAAAAAAAAAACATAACAGTTCCTTTTAAAAAGATTAAACTAGAGTATCGAAAGTGAATAGTAGCAATTAAAGTAACAGTTATAAGCCACGCAGGGCTATACCAAGGACTAGGCAAAATAACCTTAAAACAGGAACCCAAAATGAAGAACTTAGGGCCATGCCCAAACAAAAATAAGAAACTCATGAGCAACAGTAGCTAATTTTTTCCACCCATATGTTTGGACATCAGGTTCCTGGCCCACTCATCTTGTAGGAAGAGGAAGAGATCCTTGTTCTCATCATCCGCCTCTAGTTTACCACCTACTAGTTTTTCCTGCATAGTGTAGAGGGTCATAGCCGAAGCATGCATGACCTTAAGATAAAATTTGTTAGTCATCAAAATGTGAGCTTGAGTTCCTACATGTCTTGCTTGATGTCAACAATCTCTTTGTCCAATCCAAAAAGCTCAGCTTGAGGGTGCCCTTAAGTTTGTCATTGTCATCCAGAAACCTTGGGTTGTGCTCAGTAGTGGGGGGCTTGGTTTGGTGATCATGAGGGTTAGCCAGAGGTGGGGTAGGGCTACGAGGAGTCTCCATGGTTTGCTGAGGATTGAGAGGGGGGGTGTTACTAGTCCTATTTGGGCTCATGTGGTCATCAAAGGATCCCCTCATGGACTCATTGGAATGGGAGTCATTTTTTGATAGGGACTTCTCTTTGGAGACTGTTTCCAAGATTTTGGTTTTACATTGCTCCTTCGTAATTCTGTTAGACCATCACCGACCCAGGTGACTTAAGTTAACCTCCAGCTTGACCTGGCTCTTCAAAATCCTCCATTTTTTGGGCTTTCATTCAGTCTCAGGAGTACTGTCAGACTCCTTCCAATCTTTAGTCTCTAAAGATTAAGAGACATGGGACTCCTCATGCTCCTCCCTCCTATTGAAAATATTTTCACACATTTTTTGTGGGTTCTACATCATTTGGGACAAGATCCACCTCATGGATAACGTGGATAGATTGGGAGGTGGATTTGGTGGGATTGTCAGTTTTCGATGGAGAATCCTCTTGGGCAACCTCTTGGTTGAGTGGGTGGGGGCGGAGGGCATATAGCCTTATGGAAATGGTAAATATAGAGAAGGAGACCCTGATGGAGAATAGGGATTGATTTATCCAAGTTTTCCCTAATAACCAAGATATTGCTTTCAATGGAATTGAGGAGGTAAAAGGGAATGGATATTAAGTCCCTATTTATAATGTGATTAAGAAAAGGTAAGTGGTAATAGTAGAACACTGTAAATTTACTTTCCATGGTGTAATACTTCATCATGATGAGATAGCTTGGGCCAAAACTTTGGAAGTACTTCAAGGTTAAAACCCCTTCAATTCTTGACCGGTTGCTCTCCCTCTCTCATAAATTGGCTAAGGTTGGTAAGGTTAGGCATTTGAATAGTTTTTTTATACTTTCCCCCTTTCATAGAGAGCCTAGTCACCTTAGCAATGACCTCCTCATTAATCTAGAAATGGATGCCTCAAATAGAAACTTTCCTATTGTTCTAGGATGAGATGAACTGTTTGGATATTTTCTCATCGTGTCCACCTCTCATGTGCTCCATAAAACTCCAAATACCACTCTCTTTATAGTAGTGGGTCACCAGAGGGTCAGAGGTGAAGGCCTCATCAATCTTATCTAGTTCGATGCGTAGATTGTTTCTTCCCATGTCGATACTCTCCTTCTCCTGCACTAGAATTTCCTAAAAAATGAAGGGTCGAACTTCTTGACAGAGAGTATAAAACCAGTTGTTTTAATTTAGCCATTTTGATAAATGGTTATACTCAAAAGAATGGCCTTGGGTGAAATTTTTGGATTCGGGCTCCGTACTACAATATCTAACAGATCTCCAAGTGCCATAATTAGCAATAATGCCAAGGCTTCACTTAATGTCCTTGTTAGCCAAGGAAGCCTGCTGATACAGACAACTATCTCTCCACACGCTTGAAAGACATTTATGATTCTTTATGGGGTTATGGGAATTCCTTTTCATAATCACAAAAATCACCTGCTTACACTGATATGTTATCCAGGTAGGATTCTTAATAAACATGACGACTTAGCTCATTTTAAATATCAGTAGTAACATTCATTTCCCCTCTGATAAGTTGCTGAAGCACCTTAGGTAGTTCATTGACCACCCTCTAGTTGTTAAGTTTGGTTTTCTTGAGGCCAATAGCAACCATTGAATTAGCCATCGCATTTCCCTCCCTCTACGTGTGGGCAATAGTCATACATTGGAAATTATTGAGTAGCTCATGAATTTATATCATAATGGAGCTAACATGCCACCCCACATTAGCTCTTCTTTTGATAGCCTCCACCACCACTTTGGAATCCCCCTCAATTTCTAGTATTCTGATGTTCATTTGGATGACAAATTTAATCCCCCATAGAAGAGCCATGCCCTCTGCTTGGTTAACAGTGCATTTGTTGAGAGGCCCTGCATAAGCCAAGAGGAAAGTGCAATTATGGTCTCTTTACAAACCTCCCCCACCCTGAGTGAGGTTATTATTTGCCCCATCAAAGTTAAATTTGGTCTATCCTCTGAGTGGGGCAGCCCATCTGGTAGCTTTTCTAGCTATTAGCTTGGAATCGTCGAACTTGGAGAACCCAGCCAGAAGGTTTCATTTGTCAACTATTTTGACTTCCTAGGTAGTCGGGGGTGTTGAGGGAAGTTTTTACTTAGCCGTACTGGCATTCTCACGAAGGAGCTTGGTACCAAGATAGAGACAAGTCTTAGAATGGTTACTAGCCTCCCTGAATAAACTATTGTTCCTTTCCTTCCAAATAGTCCAGTAGATGTGTGGGGGCAGCATTTTCCAAAGGAGTTGGAGAAGGGGATTATTGGAGGGGGATCTCCAGTAAGTGAATTGATGCACATCATTATCTAGAGCCCATGAGATTCCCAATTTTCTGATCACCTCTTGCCAGATGCTAGTGGCGTAATCACAGTGTATAAATAGGTGGTTCACCATTTACTCCTTTTTATATAGGATGCACTTGTTTTCCATGGAGAAGCCCCTTTTTATAAGATTATCCTAGGTTATAAATTTACCATGCATAAGGGTCCACCAGAAGAAATCGATTTTGGGTGTGAGCTGAGGGATCCACACCTTCATCCAGTCCACCAAATTATTCTCTTCCTTTAGAAGCAAGTTGTAAGCAGTTTTGATAGAGAAGGTACCAGCTTGGGTAGTGGCCCAGATGATGGAGCCTTGGCCACCAAGATCTAGGATTCTAACATCTCTCAGGGTTTCCATAAGCTCATTAGCCAGATATTGAAGGTTTAGTCTGTCTCTTACCAGATTAGGTATATCTCTGCAATTCCTGCCCATCGTGTAGTTGGAGGTTCTATTACCAAGGATAGGTCAGAGGTATTCCATGAGAGGTTTGAATCTAAAGCCAAGGTTAGGGTAGTTTAGGATCCAATAGTCATTCCAGAATCTAATGGATCTCCCATTTCCAAGTTGCTAGAAAGCACCTTTAGATAGCAAGGTTTTGCATTTGCAGATGTTCTCCCAGAGTTTAGAGCCAATGGGGAGGTCACTGAAATGTAATCTTTCCAATTTTTATATCATATTTAAATCCTCTAATCATATTATTAAATCAAACAATCAACACTTTGAAAGATTATGCAATTTCTGAATAAAACCCAAATCGGGTATGCCCGAAATAGTGCCAAAAACTTCACAGCTTCACATATTATTGATAAATCTGAAAGTAGAAATTTTTACAGAAATTTTTCCATCATAAAATCCTACAAAATTAAATTTCCAAATCTGTATAGATTTTACACAACAGCTCCAAAATGGAGGACAAATACAATGCTCATCGAGCTCCTGAAAACAACACAAAATAGCCCAAAAACACCATAAACCACTAAAAATATATCATAGAAGTAGAATCATGACCCAATACATATATTCAGCTCTATTTTAACATAAAAATGGCTGCAATATAGAAGCAACCCAAACTGATATGAAAAACTCAACCAGAAACACCAAAATCTTACAAAAACACACCCAAAAACTCACAAATCTGCACTGTTCAGCACAAGGGAAAACTCTACATGAGATTTCACATGGAATGGACTCAAAATCCCATCCTTATCCTTTTTGGAAACCTGAAAAATCCTATCTTTGGGTCTCCTTCTTAACAGGTTTGGCATCCTCTGAAGAACAACAAAGCAATGAGCAAAAATCAAGTTCTAGAATGACCCCAAAATGCCTCCAAACCCCTTTACAAGAGGGCATAACCCTAACTCACAACCAAGAGGGGTAAATAATACATATTTTAATAATAATTATCATTTATTAATCCATTGGTTTCCAAATTTTAGCCCCTTTTCCCGAAACTTTACTTTTTGAGCCTACCAGCCTTAGCAAAAGTTATTATTTTTAATTATTTAAAAAGGGGACATGACAAGTCCTCCTTTCCAAATATTTCTTCTCCTTAAGAAATGAAGGTTGGGATTCTCAAGAATATGTGCTCCTTCCCAAGTTGCATCCTCCAATGGTAATCCTTTCCATTTGACCAAATGCTCTGTGATGCTCCTATTTCTCAATCTTTTCTCTCTTGTATCCAAAACCACTTCTAGTATTAAGAATAATTTACCTTCATCATCAAGAGGTGGTAATTCTATATATAATATGGTTTTGTAGCCTAGAACCTTCTTTAGAAAAGAGACATGGAAAACATTATGTATTTTTCTGTTTGGTGGGAGCTCCAATTAATAAGCTACCTCTCCTACCTTCTTGATGATCTTATAAGGCCCATAGAACCTTGGCTTGAGCTTCTCTACCCCACTCCTCTTCAAGGTGCTTTGCTTATATGGCTACAACCTAAAAAATACCAAATTTTCCACCTCAAAAGATCTTTTAGTCCTTTTCCTATCAGCGTACAACTTCTGTTGGTTATGTGCATGTTGTAGATTATCCTTGAGGGACCATTTTATGTCTTGGCTTTGCTTAATGAAATCACTTGCTGTAGGTACTCTGCTATCTGAAAGTATGATATCAACAAAGGAAAGGTAATCCTAACCATAGAGAGCATGAAAAGGAGGCATACCAATATACATGTGATGAGATGTATTGTAACAATACTCCCCTAGGTGCAACCATTTCACCCAAGCATGTTGTTGATTTGAAACATAGTTCCTCAAATATCCCTCTATCCATTTATTAACTATCTCTATTTGTCCATCTATTTGAGGGTGATAGCTAGTACTAGGAGTGAGTTTATTTCTTTCCAAATGAAAGAGCTCCTTCCAAAAAGAGCTAAGGAATCTACTATCCTGGTCACTAACAATGTTTCTAGGCAAGCCATGTAACTTGAAAATTTCCTTGAAAAACAATTCTGCCACTTGTGATGCCTTGAAATCAGATGCGATGGGAAAGAAATGTGCATACTTAGTTATTCTATCTACCACCACATATATGCAATCCCTACCTTGAACCTTGGGCAACCCAGTGATGAAGTCCATGGAAATACTTTCCCATTTTTGTTCAGGAATAGGAAGTGGCTGCAACAACCCCGCAAGAAAAATTTCCTCACTCTTGTTTTGTTGGCATACCGTGCATTCCTTAATGTTTTTAAGGACATCCTCCTTCATACCCTTCCATGAAAAATGCTCTTGAAGTTTCCTATATGTCTTGAAGTATCCTTGATGACCAGCCAAAGGTGTGTCATGAAAGGCCCTCAATATCCTCTCCTTAGTTTTTTATCCTAGCACTAAGAAGATCATGTTCTTGTAATAAATCAATTCATCAACAACCTTGTACCTGTTATCATCCACTAACTTATTCAAAATCTTGGTGGCAAAGGAATCTTTATCATACTCTCAAATTATGGAGACTTTCCAATCAGTAGAGATAGATGTTAAGGAATAAAAAGTGGGCTTTCTTGAGAGAGCATCAACAACCACATTATTCTTTCCTTTCACATATTCAATATCAAAATCATAAGCTTGCAATTTTCTTACCCATTTTTGTTGACTATCATTCAAATCCCTTTGGTTCAAGAAGAACTTGAGGCTATTATGGTCTGTCTTTATAATGAATCTCCCACATACCAAATATTGTCTAAACTTATGAAGCGCATTCATGATTGCCAACATTTCCTTATCATAAATGGAGTAACCTTTCTCTGATTGATTTAATTTTCTACTCTCAAATGCTATTGGATGTCCCCTTTGAGTTAGGACAGCCCCTATACCTTCTCCAGAAGCATCACATTCAACAACAAAAGGTAAAGAGAAATCTAGAATTGCAAGCACATGGCATGAACTTGTTACCTCCTTAAGCTTATCAAATGATTTTTGTGCCTCTTATGTCCAAATAAAATCTCCTTTCTTTTTCAAATTAGTCAAGGAGGAAGCAAGCTGATAAAATCCCTTGAAAAATCTCCTATAGTAGCTACACAACCCAAAGAAACCTCTCAACTATGTAAAATTAGTGGGTGGAGGCCAATCCAAAATTGCCTAAATTTTTTGTTGATCAACCTGTACTCCTTTAGAACTTATAATATGTCCCAAATATAGGATCTCTGTCAAACCAAACTCACATTTAGATAACTTAGCATAGAAGGATTTCTACTCCAAGATTCCCAAAATAGTGTTTATGTGCTTTAGATGCTCTTTCCATGTTCTACTGTAAATCAAGATATCATAAAAAAAAACCAAAACAAATTTTCAAAGATGCTTGCTCAATACCTTATTCATACAAGACTGGAATGTTGCCGATGCATTAGTGAGGCCAAATGCCATAACAAGAAATTCAAAGTGCCCATAGTGACATTTGAAAGCAGTCTTTTCCACATCTTCCCTCCTCATGCGGATTTGATGGTACCCTGATCTTAAGTCAATTTTTGAGAAGTATACAACACCATGTAACTCATAAATGAGTTCATCTATGCATGGTATGGGATACCTATTTTTTATGGTCTTCTTCTTTAGAGCCTTGTAGTCTATACACATTCTCATTGTACCATCCTTCTTCTTGACAAGTACCACAGATGATGCAAATGGACTAGAGCTAGGCCTTATGAATCCCATGTCCAGGAGTTCCTTAATAGTTTTTTTAATTTCTTCCTTATAACCTCTTGGATGGTGGTATGGAGTTGTTATAACTAGTTTGGCACCCTGTTCTAACTCTATAACATGCTCAAAACCTCTATATGGTGGTAATCCCGGAGGCAAATCATTGAGAACTATACTATGCTTATCAAGAATATTTTGAATTTCAAAATGGAAATTACCTTGATTCTTTGGAGAGCTTGTTGGATGGATTATGACTCCTACTTCCCATGCTACTTGTCCTCTTTAAAAAGTCCTCTCCATCCTCTTTGCAGTGACCACCTTAGGTGCTCCATTCAATAAGCCTCTCAATAAGACTTCTTTCCCATTGCAATGAAATTTAAACTGATGGTTCATGTAATAACCTCCAATAGAATGCAACCATCGAACACCTAATACAAGATCTGTCTCCCCAATGCCAACAACATAGAAGTCATCACATAACTCATAATCTCCTAAGGTCATCCTGAGTTGTTTCACCACCCATGTGCAAGGCATAGTGAATCCATCAGCTATAGTAACATTGAATCCCTCAAAATCTTCTTCTTTAAGCCCTCTTTTCATGACAAGTCCCTCATCAATAAAATTGTGAGTTGCCCCACTATCAAGAAGAACTTTCAACCTTTGCCTTGCTAGTACCCCTCGAATTCAAAAGGGATGGTATCTTGGGACTCCTAGTAATGCTGCTAAAATGCCATCCTAGCTGATTTCTTTTTCTTTTTCTTCTTCTTCCTCCTCCTTAGTGTCATGAAATTCCTCATGCTCATCTGAATCAAATTTTGAAGCAACTTCAATATAGTGCACTTGACCTTTCCCCAAACATTTGTGTCCTGGAACCCATGGTTCTCTACAGTGAAACAAATCTTTTTCCTTCATAATTCACTCCTAGTCTCTTCATCTACCTTCTTTTTTGCTACATTTATCAGATTCTTTGGTGGTGGTGCTGGAAAAGTCTTTTTCTAAAAATTCCCCTTATGTTGCCAAAGATTTGGGGGGTTTTTGATTAGTGACTAGTTTCATAGGCACACAAGTTTCAAGTTGCAAGCTTCTTTTGATAGCTTCCTATAAGGTTGAGGGTGAGAAATCCTTAACCAAACCCTGAAGAGAATCTTCCAAACCATCAAGAAAAAGATAAACAATCCTCTTTTCACTCATATCAAGTACCATAACAACCACTTTTTGAAACTCTTCTACATACTCATTAACTGATTTGGTTTGCCTCAACTTTGACAATTCTTTAAAATACTCTTCATCATCCTTGAGATCAAATCTATCTATCACTCTTTGACTAAAATCATCAAATGTAGTTACCTGATCATGACCTTGAGTAGTCATTCCATGATACCACCAATCATAGGCTACATCTTCCAAGTGTAGACTTGCAAATTGAATGGCATCACTTTCCTTCATGGGGTTAAGTGTGAAGAAGGTCTATAATTTTTGTAGCCATGCTCTAGCTGAAATTTTATTTGTTCCATCAAAAGTAGGTGTTGTAAAGTTTCTTATTTTATTTTTGAGCTCTCTTCCACTTATGTCCTACTCCATCCTATACTCTTTCTTTGGCATCAAAGTGTTCATCATATCCACATATTCTCTAAAAGGAACCGAACTGTGAAAGTCATCATCTAAGCCATTGTAAGTAGCTCTTAATGCAATCAAGTTACCTGTAACCTCTTCCATAGGACTAAGGGCTGGATTTGGTATTGGTGGCTCATCTGTAGGTAAGAAAGTAGTTTTTTTGATTTAGAGGGTGTGGGTTTCATATTTCTTGGCTCCTCTGAAGTGCTCCCTCTCTCATTAGTAGATACAACTCCTTGGAGTTTTTCTGTCAATAATCGTAAAGCCTCTCTAGTTTCTGCCAAACTATCCATTGTTTGCTTTTGAGTGTTTTCAATGTCCTGGAAGAATTTTTTTTCCATCTCATCTAGGTCAGCCATACTTGTTCCTTCCTTGGATTTTGTACTTTTATTTTCAACTAGAGGTTTGATCAGAATTTCTTTATTCTTTTCTCGCTACAAATATCTCTTTTCTCTTTCACTTAGTTGCATACAAACTTCTACAAACCCTCAAGCTGGCAAGATCATAGCTCTGATACCACTGAAATGTCCCCTTTCTAATTTTTATATAATATTTAAATCTTCTAATCAGATTATTAAATCAAACAATTAACACTTTGAAAGATTATGCAATTTCTCAATAAAACCCAAATTAGGTATGCCCGAAATAGTGCCAAAAACTTCACATCTTCACATATTATTGATAAATCTGAAAGTAGACATTTTTATAGAAATTCCACTAGAATAATGGCCTACAAAATGAAATTTCCAGATCTATATAGAGTTTACACAATAGCTCCAAAATGGAGGACAAATACAATGCTCATCGGGCTCCCGAAAACAACACAAAATATCCCAAAAACACCATAAAACACTAAAAATCTATCACAAAATTAGAATCATGACCCAATACATATATTTAGCTTTATTTTAACATCAAAATGGTTGAAATATAGCAGCAACCCAAACTGATATGAAAAACTCAACCGGAAACACCAAAATCTTACAAAAACACACCTGAAAACTCACAAATCTGCACTGTTCAGCACAAGGGCAAACTCTGCATGAGCTTGCACATGGAATGGACAAAAAATACCATCCATAGCCTTCCTAGAAACCTACAAACTCCCATCTTTGGGTCTCCTTCTCCACAAATTTGGCAGCCTCTGAAGAACAACAAAGCAATGAGCAAAAATCAAGTTCTAGAATGACCCCGAAATCCAAACCCCTTTAAAAGAGGGCATAACCCTAACTCCTGACCAAGAGGGTTCAATAATTCATATTTTAATAATAATTTTCATTTATTAATCCATTGGTTTCCAAAGATTAGCCCCTTTTCACAAAAAATTACTTTTTGAGCCTGCTAGCCTTAGCAAAATTTATTAGTTTTATTTATTTGAAAAGGGGACATGATAGTCACTATCATGGTATATCCTCCCATAGGGATGTCCTTGGAGGTACTTAACTTCCATTATCTTGCACCAATCCTCTTTTCCTTCTATGAGTTTCCAGGCCACTTTCATGTTAAGGGTTCTATTCATCAATCCAATTCTCCTTAAGCCTAGGCCACCCAGTCTTTTGGGGAGGTAGACAATATCCCAATTGACTAGAGACATCCTCTTTTTTTCTTCAGAACTAGCCCACAAAAAATTTCTCTGAATTCTTTCAATTTTTTCTACCATGTTTCTTTTGATCTTGAAGAGGGGCAAGAAGTAGATCGGGATCCCCTGGAGAGTGGAAGCCACCAGCTAAAGTTTACCAACATTGCTAAGTATCTTCCCTTTCCATCCACCAAGTTTCCTCTAGGTTCTTTCTAGGATGGAGTTCTAGAAATCCAGGGACACCTCTTTAACCATGAGGGGGAGGCCAAAGTAGGTAGAAGGGAGTGAAACTAACTGACAACCCATAATTTGAAGCACTCTACTTTGTATCTCCATGATAGTATTGAAGAAGAACAATCAGCTTTTTTGATAGTTAATACACTGTCCAGAAGCCTAGGAATAACTTTCCAAGATTTGTTTCCCCTGTCTAGCGTCAATCACTGAAGAATACCCAAAGAGGAAGTTGTCATCCACAAATTGCTCCAACACAGCCTAATGGAGAGTAGAAGCAGGTTTGACGCCTTTTATTCTTCCCATGGAGGAAAGCATAGTCATATTCCTGCTAAGAACTTTAGCCACCATAATAAAAAGGTAGGGGGAGAGAGGATCTCCCTATCTAAGACCCTTTTTAGGTTTAAAGAAGCCACCAAGGGTGTCATTGACTAGCACAGAGAAACTAATAGTTTGGGTACATTCTTGTATAATATGGATAACCTTTTCATTAAAACCCATTTTGACAAGGATTTTTAGCAAGAAAGATCAATTAACTTTATCATAAGCTTTAGAGATATCTAGTTTGAAGGCCATACCTGGGACCTTACTCCTATCCATAGAGTGGATGAATTCATGAGTGGATATGGCTGCATCAAGGATCTGCCTTCCCGGCACAAAACCTTTCTGAGTAGTGTTGATAATCTTGTCCAGTAGTGGCTTCATTCTATTGACTAGGATCTTAGTTAGGATCTTGTAGAACGTATTACAGAGGCTAATGGGCCTAAAATCTAGCATAGTGGTGGGGTTTTCATGCTTAGGTACCAAGACAATAAAGGTTTTATTATGTTTTCTAAGGAGATGCCCCATCCTAAATAAATCTCTAGTAGCACGGATAACATCAGTCCCCATGATGTACCAAAATTCTTGAAAGAAGGCCGGGGGGAAACCATCAGGACCTGGGGCTTTCTATGCACCCATAGCGAAGACCGCATTCTTGACATCCTCACTAGAAACATGTTTCATGAATTGGTCATTATCACTGTGAGTTATACCTCTTTGGATGTGGTCCAGGAGTTGATTTTGGGTGCTGTTTGGGCACATTTGTCCCTCATTTGAGTACAATCCCTTAAAATAATTTCCCGCTACCTTATTGATTTTCTCCTTCTCTGTAACTTCATTCCCTCCCTCATCCCTAATAGTAGTAATGGTATTTATTCTTTTATGGTTGCTGGCAGACATGTGGAAGAAGGTCATGTTCTTATCCCCTTCAGTAAGCCGCTGGATTCTAGATCTTTGCTTCCAGTATATTTCCTCTTTTTTTAGAGTATCCTACCATTTATGTTGACTC
Organism: Chamaecyparis obtusa; assembly: GCA_027943335.1. Classification (NCBI taxonomy): domain Eukaryota; kingdom Viridiplantae; phylum Streptophyta; class Pinopsida; order Cupressales; family Cupressaceae; genus Chamaecyparis; species Chamaecyparis obtusa. The sequence goes on from BSBK01012343.1 coordinate 76,055, forward strand.
AATTCCTCTTCCACCTGTATATGGGGTGGAGGGCTTCATGAAGCCAATTGAGCCTAGAGGGACCCTAAAGTTTCAATCACCTCCTTTTTCTCTTTTCGAAAATCACCAAAGTTATGCTTTCTCTAGCCTTTAACTTCTCTTCTAATAATTTCCAACTTTTGGGAAATTTTGAATATGGCAGTGCCTTTGATGTTAGTGGCCCTCCAGAATTTTAGTTGATCTCTAAAGGATGGGTGAGAGCACCAAATTATTTTGAATCTGAAGGGGGTAAGGCCAAACTTAGGGGAGTCATGCTAATAGAGAAGGAGGGGGTTATGATCAGAGGTGGTTTGAGGGAGGGAGGTCATGGTTGAATTTAGGAAAAGGTCCCACAAAGTGGTGACAAGAAAATAGTCCAACCGTACTTGGATGAGATGGGGTCCCTTCCTATTGTTGGTCCAAGTGAAGGGGTTCCCTTTCAGAGTAATGTCCAGTAGACTAGTGGAAGAAATAAAGTTTGCCAGGTCCCCTATGCTATCAAAGTAATCCATTAATCCACCACATTTTTCTGAGGGGTAGAGAGGGGTGTTGAAGTCACTAGCCAACAAGTAATTAGCAGTAGTGTCCTAATCTATCCAGAGGGCTAGGTCAGTCCAATGGGAGGCCCTACCAAACTGGGTGTTAGGGGAATAAATATTTAAAGTGATCCACTCAAGCCCATTTTTCTTGAAGGTAATAGCAAGGAAGTTTGAAGAGGAGGAAACCTGATAGGAAGTGACCTTATTGGGGTTCCACAGTGTAGCAATGCCTCTAGAAGCACCCACAACTTCAAAGTAAAGGAACGTAACACCCGACCAGAGATTGGAAGCCAGGGTGGAAAAATTACTAGCAGACATCTTAACTTCTTGGATGAGCAAAATATCCAACTTATGATAAAAAAAATGTAGTGTTTAACTACACTTTGATTAAGGGAGTTGTTTAAACCCTAACATTCCAAGAAAGACAAATCATTTCTTACTTTTAAAACTTGATTCTAGGGTTTGCTGCTTACCTATTGCAACATCCCTTGTAGTCCCTCTCTATCTCCTTGCTTGATCTGATGGCCTTCCCCTAGGTGTTTCCATTCCCACATCAGCCTTCTTGGGCTTGGTTTTCTTTCTCTACATTTTTTGATTCCCTGTCATCTTCCCCCACACCATAGTCAGCATCCACGGAGTTGGAATAGTTCTTCTTCTTTAGCTGCAGGGAAGGTTTTGGATCAGATTTTAGGGATTTCAGCTCAAGAGAAACCACAATGGAAGGTTGTTCCACCTCAGTATGGCTAATCTCACTCTTCTCTAGGGGGGTCACCAAGGGGTTCTTCAATGGCTCTACCACTGGTAGGGGGTTGGGTTCCTCTGTAGGAAGAGGTTCTAAAGAGTTGAGTATAGAGTGCACTACTTCATTCACCAGAGGGGGAGTGATCTCACCTTGTTCTAACACTTCCCTTGCTAGGTTTTCCATATCATTGGCTACCGGTGGTGGGAAAGTCTTCTCCTTTTCTTCTTCCTTTATCAAGGGTGGAACATCAATCATTCATTTATCCTTACTCCCTTTTTTGGTTCCCAATTGGGAGGTCTTGTAAGTGTCACTAGAGTGACCTCTGTTATCACATTTCTGGTAGAAGAGGGTAGCATTTTCATACACCAGCACTTGGGTCCATGTGCCCAGTTTGGATTTCAAAATGACAAATTTGGGTAGAGTTTTATTTAGGGTGACATTCACACAGAATCTAGCAAAAACTAGCCTATATTTAGAGTGGGTTACTTGGTCAATAGTGATAAATGTTCCAAAGGAGTCACCTATCCATCGGAATACTTGCTCATCCCAATATTCTAGAGGTAGGTCAAGGAGCCTGACCCAGACCAGGGCCATTCTGGTCAGTTCCATCACTAGGTTGAACCCGAGTTTCCATTTTGTAAGGGCCAAGAAGTGCTTCCCATAGACCCACGACCCCAACAGAACAAAAGTCAGATCCTCTAGAGTGGTGAACTTAAACAGAAATAGCCCACCCGACATAGTTGAAACAATGATAGATCCTTTGATCTTCCACTGGTTAGGCACCCATTTTCTAACCATTTCGATGGTAGGTCAAAAGTGAAAGACTCAGCCTACCAGGGCCAACTAGAAATCCACCATCGTTCTATTCACCATAGAATCCTGAAGTGAAAGTTTAGTACCTTCCATGGTCTAAATGAAGTCCACAAGGAGAGCCTCCAGAGATTGCTAGGCTTCACTGATAAGGGCCCCCTTCCAGTTGGCTTTTGGGGGGGGAAAGGGGCATCGACAAAGGAGGATGTTTTTTGGGTTTCCACCGTTGACTCAACCGCTGGGACCATGACAGAGGTACTCATAGGATTGGCATGGGGTCCATCGGGACCAGCAAGGGGACCTACCAGGGGGGAAGATTAGCCCCCATGGGAGGTGGGCATGGGAGCCTATAGTTTGAAAATAGAGCTTGGGTGGGAAGTTGCAAAGCATTTTGGGAATGGGGAATGTTGAATTTTGATTGGTTAAGGGATCATATGTTATTATTCCTTTAATAATTTTTTTATTAGTGTTGTCTAAAGAGAATGAGTTTTCCTTAGATTACCAAGCCTTGCTTCTTGAGGCTATCTCATCTATCCTGGATGATGTTACTAATAAGAATCTTACTGCTATTCCCTCTTCATAGGAAATCAAGCTTGCTATGTTCTCCTTCGAGGGTGATAAATCCCCAGGCCTGTATGGGTTTCCTCTCCTTTTTTTTCCAAAAAATTTGGCACATTGTGGGCCTAGATATTTTCAATGTTGTGAAGGAATTATTTGGATCAAGAACTATGCTTAAAGAAATTAATGCTACCTTCATTGTCTTGATTCCCAAAAATCCTGGAACTGACTCTGTTGATTCCTTCAGGCCAATCAATTTATGTAATTTGGTGTATAAATGTTTTTCCAAGGTTCTCACCCTCAGATTACTGGCTTTACTACCCACTATCATTTCCCTCCAACAGAGTGGTTTTGTCCCTAGAAGGAAAATCATTGATTCCATTATGAAGGTGCATGAGGTTATTCATTATACTCATTCCTCTTCCAACTATGGTTTTCTGTTGAAACTCGACCTCTCAAAGGCCTATGATCGGGTGGATTGGGACTTTTTAATCAAGGTTCATCATTCCTTTGGCTTGTGTGATAAACTCTTGCAAATGGTTTTCTAGCTCATCAGTACTTCTTCAGCCTCGGTTATTGTGAATGGTTCTTCCTCTAAATTCTTCAAGCCCTCCAAGGGGCTCCCTTAGGGTGATCCCTTGTCCCCTATTCTCTATTCCATCCTTGAGGAATGTCTTGGTCACTTTTTTCAGAGACTGGTGGCTAATGGTTCCATCAAGGGTCTCACTCCTGCTTCTAGGCCTTGCTCCCATGAGAAATTTGTTGATGAAACTATTATCATGGGATCTTCGACCATCCAAGAGGCTAGAATGATTAAACAAGCTCTTTCCAATTACTCTCAGGCTACTAGTTAAATTGTTAATTGGAACAAGATCTCTCTATTTTTTATTAATAAATCGATAGAAAGACATAATAGAATTTCCAAAAATATTGGTTGTGAAATTGGTGCTATGCCTACCACTTACCTCAGTCTTCCTTTGGGCTTAAGACCTCTTGACTCTTTTTTGGGCCGGTATTGTGGATAGATTCAATAGGAAATTATTTAGATGGAAAGGAGCTCTTCTTAGTCAAGCAGGTAAAATCCAACTCTTGAAGGCCTCTCTGTGGAGCCTCCCTATCTATGCTCTAAGTTTGTTTAAGATCCCTGGAAAATTTTCTGACATTATTGAGAACATCAAAATACATTTTCTTTGGTGAGGGGTAGAAGAAAGAAATAGAATGGCTTTAGTTTCTTGGGACAAGGTTTGTGCTCCAAAGAAGTGGGGAGGTTTGGGGATCCACCCCTTCAAACATCCCAATCGGGCACTTCTGGCTAAGAAAATTTGGATGATCTTTGTTGAGAGAAAAGAGTGGAATGAGATCATCCACAATAAATATATCTACTCTTTCCCTTATATTTTTGAATTTTTGATGTCTAATATGAAACTTCTTTTATTTGGAATTGCATCCAGCAAGCTAAGGAGACGACCTTCAAGGGAGCTAGGTGGTATTGGGTAATGGTAGAAGAATTAAATTCTGGGAAGACTATTGGCTTAAATATTTTTCTTTGAAATTTGTTCCTTCCTTCCAGCCTTTTATTGACATCTATTTATAGAGATTCGGTCTATGGGTTAGAGACTACTGGGTGAGCTAGTCTTGGATTGACCTCTCTACTGTTGATATTGTTCTCAGACCTCTTATGATAGATTTGAATGTTTGGGAAGTGGTCAATAGCATGGCAGATGATTTGATTTGGGGAATTATCCCTTTCAGTATCTATTTTGTTTCCTCTTCCTTTGATGTTTTGTTGAAGCAGCTGGATCCTCTTCCCTTTTGGGCCCAGGTTTGGGATAAAAGGTTAATTCCTAAAATTAATATTTTCTTTTGGTTGGTTTTGCAGAACAAGATATTTACTATTGATAATCTCCAAAAGAGAGGAATGATTTTTTCTAATAGATGCTTTCTATGTAAGAATGTTGAGGAGTCAGTTTTCCATTTGGCTATCAAATGTCAGTACTCCTAGGAAGTTTGGTGTCTTGTTTTGCAATACTAGAAGTTATGTTGGTTTTTCCTAGATAATATGAAGAATTTCTTCTCCCAATGGAGAAATGTTGAGGTCCCTATAGATAGATTGTTGTGGAACATCATTGCCCCTCATGTCATCTGGAAACTATGGAGAGAATGTAATGACAGAGTGTTTAGAGATACTACCCTTCCTCCATTTGTGATTACTAAGAAGATTAAGATAAGTATTAAGGAGAATTGTTCTACCATGATTGGTACTAAGTTGGATTTTTATGCTAGAGTTAATTATGTGGTGACCAAAGGGAACTCCTCTTCCCACTGGGAGTATTCCATCTGGCTTTCCCCCCTCCTGGCTCGATTACATCCAATTTTGATGAAGCATTGAAGGGTAACCCAGGTCCTATTGGCTATGGTGGAATTATTTGGGATGACATGAATAACTATCTTGTTGCTGTGGCATTCCCTATTGGTGTGCAAAACAATCATGTGGTGGAGGCTATGGCTCTCCTTCAAACTCTTAAAATTATAAAAAAGGACACATCATCAAATGTGTGGATTGAAGGCAAATCCATGAATATAGTTAATTGTATTAAAGGTGTGACCAAGCCATCGTGGTCTATTAAGGCTATTATTAAGGAGGTTCAATATTATCATTAACTCCTTTACGTAGGTGATTATTTCCCACAACTTTAGGGAGGCTAATAGTACAACATATGTGTTGGCTAACATTGTTGTCAAGGCTAAGGACATCATGACTTGGCATGGAGGAAAGGATTTGACCATTGATTTGAAGGCCAAGTTTTCATTTGACAAGACTCATAGCAAAAGAACAGATTTGGAATATCTTAGAAAGCTATGAGGAAAAGACATAAGTTAATTAAAGTAGTTATAAGGGTTACGAAAAGTCTTAATTTTCTTGAGTTAACTGAGTGAAGACGTGTATAATAATGTGGTGTTCAATTTGAAGGTGGCCATTGTTTTCTATCTTTGTTTAGTCTCTACAAAATTTGTTGAGAGTCTCTTCTCTAACTACATTATGAGTGGAGGGCTTAACCGTAGGGAGCCGAAGGATTATAAAAAATGAAAGAATATGACTAAGGTCAGGGATAAGCTTAGGAAGGGTGGCCTAACCATGTACATGGAACACCTTCATGGGTTCAAAGATGAGGTTATGATGGCTTTTGTTGAGAGATGGAAGGATGATACTGTGACCATTGGGGGAATGGTTGTTAAAATCATTGAGCAACTTATTGAGGAGGTGTCTGGGTTGAACATAAAGAGCATGAAGTTCTATAGAGATAAAAAGATATCCCAACAAGATATCTAGCATTTCCCTAAAGAAAAGGTGGATGTTGAGTGCTTGGTGAAGGACTCTAGTGGTTGTAATGATGTGGATGCCTTCAAGGAAATCAGGGTAAATTTTATGACTTCTATCATGGATTATATCACTATAGATGGTAGGTATAAGCATACTCACTCCTATCACTTTGTGGTGCTCTATCATTTTAGACACAAGGTTAGGGTTTCTCTCCCATTTTTTTTGCTACAGTCCATTTTCCATAGCATTATTGATCATAGGAAGAAAGGGATCAATTCCATTCTTCATGAGGGCCTTATTATTTTAATTGTGGATCATATTAATAAAATTTCTATTATTAGCCCTATTATCTCCTTGCCTAGGGTCTCTGGTTCTACCAAGGCCTTGGATAAATGTATTAGGGAAGGTGACGACAAAGAAGAGATGTCTATAGTTAAAAAATTAAAATTGGATAAGAACACTGGCATGGAAACTAATTCTAATGGTGAGAGTGTTGAGGGTTATGCATCTATTGATAATCCTCCTCTTACCCAGTCTAATGAGGAAAGAAAAGAGTCCATGTTGGTTTCAGTTAGTGCTTCTAGTAACGATGAGGACAAGGAAGAGTATGCCTCTTCTGCCAAGGAAAAAATTGATGACCCTGTTGCTATGAATGAAGAGGTGGATGTGGGTGGTGAGAAGGTTCCCATTCTGGTCAATTATGATAGCTTTGAGGAACCTGATGTTCCTATCTCCCTAAAGTTGGAAGTGGTTATGGAGGTGCAGTCAGATAGGAAGGAGGGCAATGTTACTCCTATTTTGGAGTCTGATGAGAAGGGTAATTTCCCCTCCATCTCCAAGAACATTCCCTTTGTGAAAATAGTGGACATGAAGGAGCGAAATGTTCAAATCCTTAAAGAGGACATGGATGACAAGATTGACCTCCCTTTGGGGGTTCTTTAAAATTCAAAGGCGATGTTGATGTATTCATTTTGCCTTATGAAATGGGTCTTCCAAGAAATTAAAAGCCTCAACCTCAATTTCCGCTCTCTCTCTCTGCCAAGTTTGATCTTCTTCAGGGGAATCTAGTCACTGGGTCGGAGGGGATGGATGTCCAAAAGGTCAATGAGGATGGAAAAAACATGAAGGTGTTGCAGGATAAAATGGAAAACTTGGAGAATACCCTTAAGAAGCATATGCTGGATAACAACCTATTTATGGGTTCTGCCATGGAATGCTTCATGACTATCAAGGCAGAGTTGGATGATGGGTCTCCTACCATGAAGCTCAAAGATGATAAAGAAGATGCAGGAGATGCTAGTCCTTGTAAGCGCACTCGGTCGACAAAAAGGAAGAAGATCCAAGACAAGATCATGGAGCTCTCTAATTTCAACACAACTATCAAGAAGGTGTTTTAGGCCAAGAAAGAGGTGGAGAGAACTCATCTGGAGTTTTCCTACGTCCTCTTGTTCTCCTATTCTCATGCTATTTTAGTTTTAGGGTATTTTTTGTTGCTAGGTGTTGTTTCTAGGTTCTAGTTTTTTGGTTTTTGTGATGGTTCTGGGTTTTTCAGGATGGTTTCTGAGTCTATTTCATTTTAGCAGGCTTAACACTTATTCTTTTTTGTAAGCTTTGTAAGGTGTTTCGGGTCCCCATAAAACCTATTTTTACCAGAATTAAAAAACAAGTTTGATGAACTATGGATGAACCCAACATTGTTAAGAGGAGGTAATAAACTCTTATCAATAAAGTAATCACATCAAAGGGACATTTTATTTCACCAAAATTGAAAGAGGGATCGTGCGAGGTGATGAGTCCCAATGAAAAGAAACCTTACCAAGGAAAGATTCATGAGTTGGAATGATTGCTCAAATCCATCCTATAGATTGATTTCAAAAAGATAAATATCTTTGATCAATCATGAATTAAGACCAAGTGAGAACAATAAGAGATATACAGAATTAAAGGAAGAGTAACTAAGTTTCTCTAACACAAAGATTGACCAATAAAATAATTTTGTGCTAAAGAAAAGTAAAGGAGTATCCTATCAACATTATATTTGAAATAAAGAATTTAATAAATATTCTAATATGATTTAAAGGCTACATGAAGCAAAATTTCTTACATATTTAAGATCCCCATCCATACTTTTGATGCATAATTGAGACCTATAAACAAATCTAGTAGTCACGGAGAATTAGGGTTAAAATATTATAAATTAATTTGGAATCATTCATAGAGGTCCAAGTAAGTATTCTGAACCAGTAATAAATTTTACATATTAGGTTTTTCCTTTATTTGAATAACACAATGGAGTGAATGTTGAAAAAACATAGGGCTAGAAAATAGATTAAAAAAAAAGGCATAGCAAGTGCATACTCAAGAAGAAACTAAAACAAAAATATAGAATATGGAAAGGAGACATTTAAATCAATACCTAATGGAATGATTTCCTAACTCTCAACCAAGATATAAAAGGACAGTACAATTATACCCTAAGATGAAACACTTGGGAGACAAATTCAAAAAATTGGGAGATGAGACCTTTCATAGAGGATACAATTTGTTCATGTATCATTACAAAATGAGGGATAGATCATAACCACTATAACCCATGGACGTATAATTTGGGGAAATTGATGATCTCAAATGTCCTTATAAATATGGATTTAATAGTGGAAAATACCAAGAAAAATTATCTAGAAACTAAAAAATTATATATGTTGTCTAGGGAGAAACATTAATACCAATAACTAGAGATTCCATTTTTAGAGTATTTGACCTAGACCTTTCTTATCACAAGCCATTTATCATAATTAATTTGGCTGATGAATATTGCATATTAGGGGATATATAGAAAGGATGGAGGTTTCCTAGATTCATAAAATCAAAGATGAAAAGAAACTTTGAATATTTGATATCAATGAAAAACCATTATTTGATGTGGATTTGTTTGAAGAGTATTTTATATATACTTATTAGTCAATTTTCCAAGTCTTGGGCATAGAATACAATCCACTTATGGGTATTGCATTGATAGTATAAGTAGAAGACATTTAAACACAAGAATATTCACCTTTTAATTATGTTGCATATGAGGTGGAGCAAATGAATCATTATTTTGAAGTGATAAAGAACAACCCTAATGATATTTACTTCAAGCACTATTATTATATCTTGAACATATAGATGACTTAAGGGTCATGGAGTATGATAAATACAGATTAAAAAAACTAATAGAAATATGGACATGCATATGGGATAGTAGATACCCATTGTCTCATACTTATTTTTATTTTGAGGAACCTCTTTTCAAGCCAGCCATTATATAAACTCTTGGGCCATCCCTGTGATAATATACTCACCCCAAAGATTAAGAGATTCCTTGGGAAAAAGGCTCATAATTAGAGGCAAATACTAAATTACAATTGGGGATACCATTACTCTTTTCAAGATTACACAAAAATAAGAATCTATGGATTTGAAGTTGTTCATTTTCTCCTACCTAGAATAGTAAAAAATAGAATTTATTATCTAGAAATCATACGGAAATTAGTTGCTTCAAGTTTTATGCATCTTGGTTCATATGGAAAATTGTATCTTATATCATAGGAATTATGTTTTGGAGAATTTTCAATCATTACTACTAAAGGATATGACCGCATTGAATATAAATTGTCTCACTATGGTCTTTCACATGTTGAACATAGGAATAACTTTGATCCTAAAGGATTCATCTTTCAAGAAAAGAAATCACAAAAAATGCACTCATATGAGAATTTACCAATAGGAAAGATGACATTATAAGAATCTTAGATGAGCCACATGCATTATAAAAGATGGAGGCATATGAACATATTATGAAGGGTAAAGAGTGGAGGAGGAATCATAATTTTCCTAGTTTAGATGTTATCTCAAAGATTGATGATCCTTTTGCAAGAATAAATGAGATGATCTCTCATATGGATGGAGTAATTAGGGTGTTCCATCATATATTATTAGAAGATGCTCTCAATGACCAAGAGGAAAAGGCATCTAGGTTATCACTCATTTCATGTATTTGTCACGATATCCCATTCCTGAATTGTAAGGTGCTACTAAAGAGATGTATGAAAGAGAAATGGACTATACTAAATTTGATCATGGGTCAAATGCAAGTCTTGATCATTTTCATGGAATAATAATTATGGTCGAACCATCACCAATTGATGAGAAGGATGATGTAAGGATCTAGCCTATAAGGAATCTGTTTTAGATAATGATTTTATTCATAGTCCTAAATTTAGACCATTTATGTATAAGTATAAAGGTTGATTAGTGATATAAAGGGTGAATAAAATCACATCAGCAAATGAGCATGATCTATTGGAGAAAATACAAGAAGATCTACATTCATAGAAGAATAATATGAATCTAAAAAGGGGGAGGCACTATTACAAGATGTTGGTATTTTTATATTCCTAGGGTGGAGTATGAGCTCTGCTATAGTTTTTGATAGTTTTGTAAAGAATCATAATACAAAGAAGATATTACCTGAATATGTGGACAAGATATACATTGGGTCAGGTTTTGATCCTAAAAATAAGGTTTGGATGCAATGGTCATTATATCCAAAGGATAAAATGCCTACACTTCTAGAAATTGATAGAAACTTCGGCTGCATTATGGTATAGAGGGTTGGGGAAATAGATCCCTTGGATATTCCAAACTTATGTATCAATCTTGCAATCTTTAATAAAGCACAATTAGATAACTAGTTAAGGAAAGAGATGCTTAAAAATCTAGGTGTATGAGGTCAAAGGATGAAAAACTACAAGTAAATGATAAAATAAAATTTGTTACAAATAGATGGAAGCCCTCTTTTCTTTTATTCTTTATAGTAGGTTTGGGGGTGTGGGACTTGTAGTATTCTACAAACAATAAAATAAGCCCTTCATGAAGAATGGGCTTGCTAGCTTTCTTGTTATGCTCAATCACACTATTATTAAATGAGTTAAAGATATAAAAAGGGAAGGAAACCTTATCTTTGTAGTGAAAGTGGTTCAGAAGAGAAAATTTGTAGCTATGGACTCTGGAATACCCACCATCCAATATGAAATATGTACCCTAATAGACAACAACACATTCCTCCATATAGGTTTAATCTTCTTTCTAGAGTAGTAATCACCCACTTTAATCAAAGCATTCCTCTTCTCCTCATTCTTAGGAAATTTATTAACCTCCATATCTGCAGTTTCCTTTCCATATAAAACTCATTTCCATCATAGGGAAGGCCAATGATCTTCGAAATGAACCCAATGGTTAAATCAAAAGTAAAACATACATAGTTACAGTTTAACCTTGCCACCCCTTGATGAACTCAACATTGGCTTCTTCCTTATAGCCATGAAGCTACTCTAGATAAACTGTGATAAGACAATTTTTAAGCTTCGCCCTAACAGCCAAAATTTCCATCCATTCCTTACAAGAGCTTGGTTCCTAACGCTTTGGAGCACTACCCATATCTCTATTATAGTAGGCATAGAACAAGTATGTGCCTCCAATAATCAGATTCAAATTTTACTTCACAATGCAATCAATAAAAATAAAGCCAAAAATCACCCATAAAGCATGTGAGATATAATTAGTAGGTGAGGTGTACTTAACCCTTCTCAGGTTCATAATGGTTTGAAAGAAAAGGCTCTTATCTGTCACTACCATTATTGAAAGTTATATTTCCCATGACACTATGTGTCAAATCATGCTTAATAATTTATGTTATGACACACTTCATCACTAATATAGATACCTAGAAGGATCAAGATTTCATCAAGTGCTGGGGAAATGCTAGCTATTTTTATTAAGGAGTTGAAACTTGTTATTGTTAAATAAATGATATAATTATGATATGAATTTTTATTAGAGGATATTTACTTCCATGTATGTTTATCCTTCCTTATAAGAGGAAGTGCTTTCATTTGAAAAGGATGTCATCAATCATAAATCATTAAACATTAGACTTCAAGTAGAAATAAAGATGTTAAATATTTTCCATAATTTCCATGGTACTTTATCTTAGAAATATAAAATCCTTATTATCTTGCATTCAATACCAATGTATGTTTCGATTACTAGTTCACTTGTTGTATGGTTTAAGTAGCCATAATTATCTCAAGTATCTTCAGTTCAATTAATTTCTTTGTTAATATTAGTTTGTTTATCTAGGGAGAATAAAGTTAATCAAATAATTTCATTATCTTTGTGTGGCTTCTTGGATGATTCTTTCAAGGAAAGATACATTCATTTGATTGCAAAAATTGTAGTTAAGTGTTCTTTGAATAACATGAAAGAGATAATTGACAAATCTATACAAGGTGTGGATGTATAAATTGTCTGTTAAAGTTATGTATAGAAATAGAGATAGAGATAGAAATACATATGATACGACCAACCTACTACAATTAAATCAATGTATACTTTCCTAGGAATTATAAAGCTTGAAGTGCAAGGAACATTGATCACATTAGGTTGCTAAAGAGGAGAGTCCTTTAAGAAAAAAACTTAAAAAAAGAAAAAGATGTCGGTATGGAAATGGATACCACTGCAGATAGTGCGGATGGTTATGAAGATACAGTGGATTCGACCGAGGAAGAGAATGATGCTTTGACCTCGGTTTCGAACATGACTTCTAGGGATAACAAAAATATGAAAGAGGAAGCTATTGGGACTATGGAGGTGGGGAATACCTCTGGTATCAAGAACAATAATGAGGATGACAAGAATGAGGAGGATGTCAGTGGTCAACAGGTGCCCATCTCCCCTAAGCTGGAGGTGATAATGGAGGTCAGTTCAGATATTTAGAAGGATGCCACAGATGTGGAGAATATTTCCCTTGATGCGGAGACATCTTCCCTGGGGTGGAGAAAGTGAATGTTCCTGTCAATTCTCAAAAAATCACCTTTATCAAAACTGTTGATATGTAGGAACAGAATGTTTAACTGCTCAAAGAGGATATGGATGACAAAATTGACCCCCCCTTTGGGGTTCTCTAGACTACTAAGGCCACTTCCCTATATTCATTTTGGTTAATGAAATGGGTATTTTAGGAAATTAAGAATTTGAATTTAAAATGTCATTCCATTTCTGCTAAAGTGGATTCCCTGTAGGAAAGGTTGGAGTCTAGTTTGAACAATGCATATGGAAACATGAACAATGACAAGGACAAGAAAGTATAGGAAATGCAAGTTAGAATGGATATGTTGGAGAATGCCATGAAGAAACACATGTAGGACAATAATCTATTCATGGGCTCTGCCATGGACTACTTTTTGACCATCAAAGAAAAACTGGACGCTGGCTCCCCCAGCAAGAAACCTGAGGAGGATGTTCAGGACTTTGAAGAGGAGAGCCTGGGTAAATGTACTAGGTCTGCGAAAAGGAGGAATATCCAATAAAGAATCAAGGGGCTATCTGACTTCAATGCTGCTATAAAGAAGGTCTTTGAGGTGAAGAAGGAAGTGGATGAAACTTGTAAAGAGTTTTCTTAGTGCCCTGGGTCCCTGGTGTTGGTTTCTGTGGTTTTTGGTTATGGTGAACTGGTTCCCATTCCACTTTCTCTTTAGTATGCTTAAATGCTAAAAATTTCTTCTCTAACTTGTATGGGGTTTCAGGTCCCCTTTAAAACCTATTTTTTCCTGCAATAAAAAACATTGATCACATTAGGTTCATTTTGTTCATTGGCCAAAGCTGACTAGTGAACTTGATCATAGAATTTGACGTACTCTTAGAGTCCAAAAAATCTAATTTGTTTTAGCTCCGACACCATTTGAGCTACCTTTACTCAAACTTAAACCATCCCCACCATCTTTAGTTTTGGCTACTTTATTTTGAGCCCTAGAATCCATATCTAACCCACTACATTTTAAAATATTTTCATCACTAGTTGGGCCCACAAGGTTCTTTTTTGATAGGCCATGACCCTTGAAAACCTTTCCATAGGTCAACATTCCCTTAGGGTCCACCTATACCTCCTAGTTCTTGTCATCAACTCCACCATCCTCATATTCTTGGTCTATACTAGATTGACCCACACCTACCCCACCATCCTTAAAAATTACATTTTATCCTTCATTCATAATCACCATCAAGGTTTTGTGCACCAAAGGCTAGTAAAAAACTTGCAATTTGTCGACATATACTCAAATCCTCGCTCCACTCCTCGTTACTCCATTTATTCATGCTTTTTATTTTTTTCTTCAATACCTTTTCTAATTTTTAGTCCTGATTAGTTAAATTAGGAACACATAATCACCTTTTCTTAAAAAAATTATCTTATCAACAATATAAGAGTTGGGTTAATTAAAAAAAATCATTGTATATCTCTTTAATCTTTTTTTTCTTTTCAGAAAATTCAACATATTATTACTTTATGACTATAATTAGTATTTTAGTTTTTGTTTGAACATGAAATAAAATTATTTTTTCAATAAAATAGAGTATGTTTATTATTAAATTAATTTGAATGACTTACATGTCTATAAATATGATTAGTTATTCATAATAATTTTTTGGATCAAGATATTAGGGTACTAATTTACATTTATAATCATTTTTATTCAGATAAAATCATCACACTATATTGTCATTTAATTGTATATCACATGATCTTGGAGTTATTCTACATAGGCATACCCTACTGATATAGAGCATAGGGAATATGGGTTTCTATTTAGGAGGTTGATTTTTCTTTAGGAGAGGTAAGGTGGTCTTATTTTCTAGTCAAGTTAGTGAAGCTATCATTAATAAAAATTATTAATAATTTAAACATAACATATAGTTTTTTATATTGAGAGTTTGTATCATGTATCTTAAGTTGAATGCATAATATAATATGTTATTTATGTTACATGTTATGATATATTGATATCGTATTTTACAAATGACAAAGACATGATTACATATTTGATGCCATTCATTTTCTATGTTGTTAACTTAGCATATGTGTAATTGTAAAATAATTATTTTTATCAATGTACATCATGTTTTTGTATTAGTATTCATTTTGACATTTGTATTTGTTATATGCTTCTCTTTTACCTTAAGCATTATGTGGGAAAAACATATATCAATCATAGAAATCTTATTGAATGTGATCTTATAATATTTTATCAAGATTTACGAATTAAATTGTATTTCTTATCTATCAAAATATTAATACTTATATTTAACTTTAGAAATCATACCTTTTTATGAAAAATTTATAAAACAGTTTTACCTAAATCAAATTTAAAATCTTAAGTTAAGACTATGTGATTCTTCATAATAATATATGTAAACAGAAAAAAGTTTAAATCGATGAAACTAAGATCATACACCTTGGCATTAAAGATGAATTAATAAAATATAGATCAATATAAAGTCAGGAGATAAATCATTTTGCCAATCAATTAGAATAATCAATAATCTTGATAAAATTAGTTCATTTCGCAACCTGAAAAACTTTGAATTGGTATTACTATAATTTTCCAATGCGCGATCAATACTCCATGCAAACGACATAAGTCATCTTGAATGGGTTTATCATTTTTCTAATAGATATTTGTTAATTGATAGAGAACACGAATTTGAAGATTTATAAACAATCTATTCCTTTTGTGAATAAATTGTGATCGAAACAAAACTACGAAACTATATAAAATTTCAATCAGTCCGCAAGTAATTTGAAATTGTGAATCTACAACCAAAATTTAATGTTCGTGCAGAAGAGAGGAAGGAAATGAAATAGGCTATGTAGTATTTAGTCCATATGAAGAGCAAGTTAAATGTCATCAATTTGCTTATATCAGCTAACAACTCTTAACGTTATCACTGAAAAATGCTTAATTCAACTTTTGAATATGTACAATTTTCTTTCCTGAATAAATCTGAACTTATAGATATGCACATGAAGTTTCTCTTCAGAATAAATTTGAAATGGTATTAAATGAATTCATTCCAGCAAATTTTTTATGCGGACTGAATTGGATTGGAAAGTATATGAAGATCATCAACAGAGAATATATCACATTCACCCTCTTCCACACTCTCACTATCCTCCATCCAAATATGCAACATTAATTGTCATTCAGCCTCTTGCATTTGAAGGCATTGGAAGAAGCCCCATGAATCGTAATCATAATCATTTGCAGTGTTCACTGAAGGGCTACAAGGAATACCCAGTTCATCGTCACTCGCACCCAACAAGTAATCAAGCTCAGAATTAAAACTACAATCTTTGTCCCCACTAGACTCCAATTCATCAGACCCATTACTACTTGTTCTTGTATCGTCACTGTCAGTACAGGAAGGGCTTGGAGACATAATTTCATCTTCTAACATCTTCATCATATCCCACATCATTTCTTCCTCTATCTCTTCATAACCCAAACCCAGTTCTTCATTATCCATCTTACTCATGATTTCACACACAGCATCCACATTTGTCTCCTTGCAAAGCCGCTTTGCCGGGCTAGCATCTGCTTCTTCACAGAACCTCCCTCTTTCATCGCTCTCCTCCATCCGATCACGTTTTCCAGCATGCTTCTCCATTGGACTCAAAGAAAATTATTAAAATGTAATCTGCTCCGTTTGTGAAATGAAATGTAATGGCAGAGCGATGGAGTTTATATGCGAAACTGGTTGGAGAAATGACAAAACTATAAAAAAAACCTTGACACAATTGTTTTGGGCTTCTCGTGCTAATAATTTAAGGGAGATTTGAAACATGGGCTGAAGGCTGAGTTAACAAGGTGTTTGGAAGCTTGCGAGATACGATTTCATGTCTGTTTAGGAAGTCTACTATGGGAGATCGACACCCGTCAACATCAAAGCCAGTCGGGAACAACATTGTCACGCCAAATGGGTTTCGAGGAGTTATGCGAGAACAAGGTTTTTGTCTGTGCTTCAGCGAAGTCAACAATGTGAAACGAGACACACATAGAACAACCTTTCTTTGATGGTTTCGCTGGCACTGGTATATTTTTTAACAGTTCGCTACACCTTTTCTGTGTTTCGAGCGCATAGGTTTCTCTGGTCCAATCCACAACGCCGTCGGTTAGCGTAGAAGGCTTGGATTAATGCTGATATGAGATAATTTAGAGTATATCAGATTCTTGTACACTTCCTTTTCAATAGTTCAGACAAATACCACGACTCCACTTTTCTTCCTATGAACTTTCGAAATTTAGTAGTTTTTGTTTTTTTCCTTTTCGTCGAATTACATTGCATAGTCTATGATTCTTTTTTAGTTTTTTAACAAGAGACGCAAGCGTCAAAGTTCCTGTCCATAGTTTAATGCTTTTGGGGGTTAGATATGGTGAAATGAGAATGTGAGTAAGAGAGAATGAACAAATTCCATCGCACCCAACTTGTGCAAGTTGTATAGTTATATTTAATGGGGCATATTGTTTTGAAATGTAAATATGAGGCTAAATTTGAATGGATAATTTTACCTTGCATAACCTGCGAAACATGCTTACTACCACTATAAAACCATTGAATATAATGCAAAACATAATTATTTTGAAGAGGTGAATGAATGAGTTTACTTTGCATGACGAGTGAAACATGCTTACTACCACTATAAAATTTTTTGGATATAATGCAGGATATAATCCTTGCAAAGTCAAATCAGATTTGAGTATGTTAAAGATGTCAGAATGTATAGTAGCATTTAATGAAAATGGAATTTATATTAGACTAAAACGCATATCTTGCCAAGGGAGACTCTTAGTTTTTTGTTCAAACTTAATACCATTTTATTGTGTACTATATAATAAATTATTTATTATCTAATTTTTTTATATATTATTATAATATATATTATACAAATTTTATATAACTAAATTTTTGTATATTATTATAATATATATTATATGAATTTTATATAACTTTATTAAATTTTAATAAAAGAAATTGAAAGTATAAGTTTAATTTAAGCTAAAATAAAAAATGTAATTTATAATATATTAATAGATTTAATAAAAAAATTAATTAATATGTATACATTATAATATTATTATTAATTTTATTTTCTTCTTTAAATATTTTTATTTATACTATACTATTTATAGTTATGTATCAAATTTATAAATTTACATATTAATATAAATTTGGACAATACATTTAAATTAAATTGAAATAAGTATTAATTTAAACATGATGTTGTTTATATCAAATTTGATGTCAATAATTAGTATCATCAACATTAATATTCTGAAAAAAATTGTATATAAGAAATTAAAAAGACCTAATGTCAATATCATCATACATTTAAATTCAATTATGAGGAGTTCATTTATTTAAATATTTTTTAATATCTATTAAATCAAATATAAATATTTATATTTTAAATTATTCTAATTACACTTATGTTAAAAGTTAAATAATAATGTCAATAAACTTTTTTATTTTATACATCTTTAAATAGTTTAATTATATATTATATAAAAAATTTAATAACATTGCATGTGCATATTTTAAAAACTTAATTATTATTAAATTTTATATAATATTTCTTAAAATTTTATGTAATAATATAGTAATTTATTAAAATAATTAAATTTTTAAAATCTAAATATATAAATATTATTAACAAATTTAAATACTATTAATATCTTATATTCATTATTTTACTAATATAACCTTTAAAAATAATAAATAAAATTTTTGAAAAATAAAAATAAATTATTTTTGAAATTGAAAAAATAATAATATTCCCATTTTTCAACTTCACTAGTAGACCAAAAGTCCATTGACAATAATTAATATAGATTATACGTTTTCTTTTAAAAAAAATATTTATCTATTTTATTAAATATTATATTCTAACATAAATAATGTATAATTAATTATATTATAACATTTGTTAGCTTACAACTTCTCCCTTATGTTCTCATATTTTTCTATCTAAGCTTCCTCTCATTGTGATCACAAATTGGAAAGGTTGATGCAAAACAAATCTAAATTAGAAATAACAAACAATAATAATGATAGATTGTAGAAAACTAATGTTTTGAAATAAATTATTATTAGAAATTAAATATAAAATTTCAAAAATGATAATATATATCTACTAATTAAACATTTTAATATATAATATATTATAATAATTAAACATACAATTTATTATTAACAAAATTAAATATTTTTAAAAAATAAATAATAAATGAAATTTTAAAAATTTAAACATACTAATTATTACTAATCAATTTCTGGGTTAGATTGTGTGGAGTTTTTTTAACCATCAACATTTTGGATCATACTACATGATCCATCATCAGGATGCTAGAGAGCAAGAATAAAAAAGATCATGTAGTATGATCCGAAATGTTGATGGTTAAAAAAACTCCACACAATCTAACCCAGAAACTGATTAGTATTATACATGGATTGTGGAAATTTAATAGATTTGATTGATACTAATTATTATTAAAAATTAAAATATATATTTAACTGTAAATATATTATATTGACTTTTTTACTAATATAATTAAATAAAATAATAAATAACATAGTCTATAATTAAATGACATAGTTGAAAATTAAAAAATATTATATGATATTCGCATTCGAGATCATAAGAAATAATGTTATGTTAAAAAGTGAAGTTCTCTAAAAACAAATGCTAGGCCTAAGTGTAAAAAAAAGTGTTCCCTAAAAATAACTTTCAAATATAAAATGAAGCATAGCATAAGAAACTTAACTTTTTTATTTTAATCATCCCTAACTGGAGGACGGTACACTGCACACTGTCAGAGTAGTAGCAAATGGCAGACCGTCTATAATCAATGAAGTGGTACGGCATTCTCCGGCGGCACTTGTTCCTAGATTATTTTCACTAATTTTTGTTAATAAATTCAAATTTTCTCCTTACCTTTTTCCCCAACAGCCAATGGTTAACTAAATAATTAGCTTTTTTTAATTTTTAAAATATATGTAAATTTAAAAACTATGGAAAAAACTTCTATGTTAAAAAATTCGCAAATTTTATTGGTTGAAATAATTGTCTCTGCACCAAACGAATGCAATAGTATCCTGCCTACGATAGGAACTAATAAAAGCTGGTTTGTCACAGCCCAAAGTAGAACCAAACTATGTATGAAAATAAAACAATTACATAGGATTCTTTTCTATGTAATAAAATAATGAAGAAGGTTTTCGCGAGCAGGGACAAACTCTTATTTCTGTATTATTTAATTAAGAATTTATTTTCAGCTAAAAATTTGGATTAATCAACTTCGTTTGATTTTTAAGAAAATATAATAATGGATGTTTTTAAAATTGTTGACATATAATTTAATAATTTGTTTAATTTATAGTTTTAAGATATTTGGTATGATAATTTTTTATTTTGTGATTTGCAAGGTATATGGCCATATGTTAAGTACCACTTTCTTTTTTTATTTTCCCCTTGTATTTACTTTACTCGCACCATTTTTTCTTTATTGGTATTTGAAAATAATTTTAGGTTATAGTTTTTTTATGTTTAAGTTTCTAGTAGTACAAATTTTACATTGTTGGTTATTTTTATGTTTTAGTTATTTATTGTTAACATATTAGTATTGTAAATTTATTATTTTGAATATAATGTGGATTTATCAAATATAGGTACTTATGAATATTTAGATTCAATGGGTGGGGCATTTTTTGAGATGGTTATTCATTGAAGGTTTCAACAAAAATTCTAAGAAGACTTCAGAGTTGATATGTAGGTCAGTTCACGATGGACCCAGGAGGATGCTTTTCTTGAAGAAAATCTATTTGACTTGGTATTTCTAGAGGATGAATCTCATTCCCCACTCTTTGTCTACTTAATTGATAACCATCTAGAACATACAGCCCATTTTATTTTTAAATCAATTATATTTATCCTTTTGTCACAAATATGGATATTTAGCTATAGCTATTAGGCATGCAAGGTGCATCTAACAACTAGTTTGCATTTTCATCTCCTTGCATATTTGGTTTAATTCACAGAAAGTTGAGGAGATATTGTTTGGTGGGTTTTTGGATATTGGAATGGATTTGTGCTTGATATTCCTTTTTCATTTAGGTGTTGTTGGAGCTCTTAATTTGGTGTTGTGAAGGGGATCTTGTTTTGACAAATATTATCACATTTAGATGTTTGATGAAGGACATGATTAGTGTATGATTTATAGATTTTCTCTTTGTTTTATTGCTATATCCTAGAGTCTCATATTCACATGGTTTAGTGTTGTGGACTTAAGAGATTTATGGTGTCATGTTATTAGAGGTTATGGAGTAGACTGTGTTGCATGTTTGAATGATTAGGATTGTTCTTTATCATTATATAGCTTAATTTTGTGGCCACACCTTTGTTTTAAGTTTTTTTTTTGTATACTTAATATGCCCTGATTTATTTTTAAATTTGGCATTATTCATGAAATGGGACTTCCTAGATGTGTCTATTCTTTATTAACAAGCTTGACATCTGATTCTATTTTATAGGTTGGATATTTTATTGGTATGGTTCTATCAATGTTTCACATACCTTTGAGGCATAGATGATTGGAAGGATTACTATTTGTCGTGGTTCCATTTTTAATGCATGTTGGTATTTAGTTGGAGGTAAACAATTAGTAATCGTTGTTGTCCTAAATATTTGGTTTATTCATCTTAAATCTTATTCTTGAAGGAATTTTGAGCTTCAAAGTTATGTTCTACTAATGGTTTTGAAATTTGACACATTGATGCTTTTCTAGAGTCTATGACTAGATTCTAGTTTTGGCACTAACATATAGAGTTTGGTCTAGAACTTGGATTTGAGATTGTGTTATATAGGTATGTTGATGAAGCATGGAATTATTTAAAAAAATCATGGGGTTTTATGGATGGTTATCAATGATTGTACCATAGAAGTTGAATCTTTTTTAGATTAGTCATGGAAAGGTGTTCAAAAAGTGGTAGAATGTTGGGAACTAAGTAGTCTTAAACTTGGTCATTCCTATCATTGTACTATTTTTTGAACACCCTTCCCATGCTTTTTGGGTGGTAAGTGTAGTTTTTTTGTGTGCTACCATTACCCTTCCCTAACTTCAAACCCTTTTTTGTGTTTATCACTATTGATAAATTATTCCCCTTTTGTGATTTGATGTGATTAGATGTGATTGTGATGAAAAATGATTCAAGAAATAGGAAAAATACAAAGAAATTAACAAAATTTAAGATAACTAGACATTAACATATTAAAAAAAATCAAAGCAGAGGTATATCTATACAAATGAGATACAAAGAGGAACCTATTACTAAAATTTGGAGGTAAAAATATTATTCATGTGTTCTAGGTAGCATAGACCTAGAGCTTCTTCTATTATGCAATACTATAGATTCCAACTACAGGTTCTTTATAGATAATACCCTCTAAACTTTAGAAAAATATTGTTAGTTGCATTTGTGCTAATTGACATGGTCAAGGAGATTTTTCCTCTTTGAAATATAAAATTGTAAATCTCAAACTCCTCTTTACAACTTTGCTACTTTTTGTAGTCAAACCTTTAAAGTACACCCAAAAAGAGAAAATAAAAATGTTGTATGGGGTTCCTAATAAGTCAAACCTTAGGTGAAATTAACCTCAACTAAAACTATGATATGATGTCACAGAGCTTATTTCTATTATGGGAGTGCCTAGACACATTAATAGAATTATTAATATGACAAATTATACCATTTTTTATGAACTTCTTGTCTTGGAACCTTCACAAAGCTTCATGTTTCTTGATATGAGTTAAATAATTCCTTCATTCATGGAGACTCATAAACATTATTATAATTGCTAAACATTAAGAATTCAATGCTTAAATTTTGATCCATCCTCGACTACCTTTAAAGAAATCTTATTGAATTTCTCAATTGAAATGATGTGAGTGATCACTTTTCCATTTATGCTCATTAAATGAGTGTTTTATAGCTTAACACATGAAAACTATAAATAATTTCCATGTCATATTATACTAAGGAACAATCAATTAGGCTCAGCTCTAGTCCATTTTGAGAGATTTGCACTATGGTTAGTTCTTTCCTTCAGTGATAGATATGATTAAAGATAATAATTAGAGGAAATGACACAAGAACTAACTAAATATTAGGAAATTGACAAGATTCAATATAAACAAATAGAATTAGATCACAAATAAATCAAATATATATATATATATATATATATATATATATATATATATATATATATATATATATATATATATATATATATATATATATATATATATATATATATATATATATATATATATATATATATATATATATATATATATATATATATATATATATATATATATATACATACATACATACATACATACATACATACATACATACATACATACATACATACATACATACATACATACATACATACATACATACATACATACATACATACATACATACATACATACATACATACATACATACATACATACATACATACATACATACAAATTAGATATAGAGATTAAAATGTTTCACTTAATACTAAGCTTAAAAATATAGAGCAAGTGTATTAGGCATCATAGACCGAAAATGACATTAGTCATCTAAAACTTTAGATTCTCTATTAGTATGCTCTATAGATCATACTTAGAAAAATTCAATCAAAAAGTGTTGGTCACATGTGCTAATTGACATAGCTAGAGGTTTTTGCATGTTCAAAATCTTAAAATTTGTTTCTCAATTTTCTCTCTACATGTGTTAGAATTTCAAGTGTCAAACATATAACCTACCTATAGAAAAGGGAGAAATATTTGTGTTGTATAGGGGCTTGTGTGAGACAAAAACAAAATATGAAGTAACATCCACTACAACTCTAATATGATGTGATATATCTTACTCCTAATAGGGTAGATGATAATAATATTAAAGAAAGTGTTGAATTGAGAAATAATGACTTTTTGATGAATCTCTTTCCATGAAGACTTACAAGAGATTGATGTAAAAATAAATGTTCATAGTAGTTAATCTATGTCACTGTTCATCAATGAACACATAAACTTGATCATGAATGTTGAACTTGACTAATTGAATGCTTGACTTGAGATCTCTCCTCAACTACCTTGAAGATGCCTTATTTAATTTTTCAATTGGAGATATGTGAGAGGCTTCTTACAAGTGGGAATAAGAGATTTACTAATAATTAGTTTTCAAAAATAGAAATTAGGTCTTCTTAAAAAATTTAAAATCTAATATTTTTAAGTTTAATAATTTTTCCAAATTTTAGAACTTTTTACAACATGTTTTACAAATTCAAATTATGAAATATATATTATTTATTTATATCTAAATTTTGTATACTCAACATATGGTGGGTCTTCTTTAAACTCTTGTTAAATGCTTTTTATTTTGTTTCTTTTCATTTTTTATTTATGGTTTTTAAATTTAGAGATGTATAGTTTTCTTAAACATTAGACATCCATTCATGTTTTACTTTTTTGATAATCTATTTTATTAATGAAAGATGTATGGACATTTTAGTAAGAGGGAAAAAAATGCCATCAAAAGTGATTGTTTATTGATAGGTCACATTATATCTATAAGCATATTACCACCAAATGTTTGCCCAGTGAATGAATTTGCATATTGTTCCCTATAAAATGTACCTTTGTAATTCATCTTATATCTATAATCAATTTCAACCCATACTCTTAGTAAAATTTGATCAATACTAAAGCATATGGTGAGATGAAAGTCATTTTTTCTGCATTGATATCTCCTGCATTGACATTTTTTATATTCTTTTAGGAGCTTCACCAATACTATGTTAGATATTATGCATTAAAATTAATTTGATTGGGATTGGGGATCGGGGGTCTTAAGTATATATTTTTTTTTGCAAGACTCCTTGTTTTAAACATAATTCCTAGGAGCCATTAATAGAAGTAATGTCAAGCAGAACATAAATTGATAGATATTTTATTGGCTCTCCCAACAAACCATTTAGTTTTTAATATATGAAAAAGATGAATGATCAATGTGACTTCTAACCTTTGGGTTGCATATACTTACCGCCCCCTTGCATTTCGGCTACTACTTCGCCACTTATGTATCTAAAGAACTAAGGATAGCTCAGAGTACTCGTTACAGTAAACGTGATAGTAACTAAAATGCCTTAAACAAAAAGGAACCATATGCTTCCTTTCTGAGGAGCTGGAAAGTTTTAAACCGAGGCATTACATAATCTAATTCAGAAAATTCCAAAGAGCGAAGAATTTGTCTTAATTGGCATTTTCATGTTATCCACGAGAGACGAAGCAAATGACAGAGGCTGCATTATTTATTCCATTCCAAAAGTAACATAACTCAATAATTTGTTTATATGTTAATCACTCTTAAAAAAACATTGAAAAATGTTTTTTGAACTCATGAATATGTACAATTTCTTTTCGGAATGAATTTGAAGAATTTTTTTACATATTTCAACCTTTACAAAACCCAGAATCAGTTTGATTGGAAACTATGTGAAAGAGAAGAGATGACTTCTATCCCGCTCAACACTTTCACCATACCCCAACCAAAACCGCTACAATAATTGTCGTTCAGCCTCTTCCATTTCAAGGCATTCGAAGAAATCATATGAATCATAATCATAATGCACAGATGGGCTAGAAGGAATACCCAGTTCGTCATCACTCGCACCCAACAGATAATCAAGCTCGGCATTAAAACTACAACATTTATCCCCACTAGACTCTAATTCATCACACCCATTACTACTTATTCCTGTATCATCACTATCAGTACAGGAATTATTGCTCTCACTGTACTCCGACCAAATCTGCAACAATAATTGCTGTTCAGCCCCTTCTATTTCAAGGCAATCGTAGTCATAATCACTCGCACTGCTCACAGACGGGCTACAAGCAATACCCAGCTCATCGTCACTGGCACCTAACAAATACTGAAGGTCGCCATTAAAACTAGAATCTTTATCCCCAGTAGACTCCAATTCATCAGAATCGTTACTATCATCGCTATCAGTGCAGGAAGGGCTTGGAGATATAATTTCTTCTTCAAACATCTTCATCATATCCCACAGCATTTCTTCCTCGATTGGATTCAAAGAAAATAACCAAAATGTACTTTGCTCTGTTGTGCAATGAAATGGAATTGTATAATGATGGAGTTTATATACAAAAGCAATTGGAGAAATGACAAAATGATGGAAAAGCTTTGTGGGCAACATACAAAACGGGTTTGAGCTTCTCGGATTAATAATTTAAAGGACTTCGAAAGCACGGCGTGAGATAACAAGGGATTTTGACACGCGAGATACGATTGCGCGTCTGTTTATGGTTATTACTTTGTAATTCCATTGTTTTCCTCGCTAAGAAAACCCAAGTTAGAAATGTAAGGCCAAATGGGGTTCGAGGAGTCCGTCAGTTATGTTGGATTTTTGTCTGCGCATCAACGTAGTCAACAATGTGAAATGCGACACAAAAAAACAAATTATTTTTGACGTGTAAGCTGGAAATGGTATATTTTTAAATAGTGCACTACATCCTTTCTGTGTCAAGAGCGCGTAGCTTTTATCACTCCCATAGATATAATACACATCGGGTTTTTAACCAATATGCATGCTTTTCTGACATCAATAATTATCAAATACCACGAGCCCACTCTTGTTTTGTTCCTGGTTGAAAATGTTGTTACAACATTTTGAAAATTACATTTATAATTCTTTTTATTAAATTTTATTAATATTTTAATGAAACCTATTTCTCACCGTCCAAAGTAGAACTAAACTAAAATAATCTTTTATGAAATAAATATATTAATCAAACAAGATTTTTATTCTGTTTGGGTATATTTTAATTTGTTTATTATTTGATGATTATATGGTGACAATTTAAATAATAGATTTATTTGTGGTTTTTTTTTATTAGGGGAATCACCTTGGATACTGTTTGAATGAATATGACAATCAACAAGGTGACAAAACTACTCAAGCCAAAACTCAAGAGTTTCACTTATATATTTTATATTTTGTATTTAAGTGAAATAACACATTTCTTTTCACTTGTATTATATATGAGTATAATTTTGTCTTGTATTTTTGTTTTTATTTCAAAAATAATTAATAAATAAATAATTTTTTCATTTTTCTTATAGAAATCTTATTTTAGTTATAATTTATTAAATTATTTTTAATACTTATACTTTTTTAATGGACTAGAAGTGGAACGGCCCTTATTGATATATTCAGAAAAAATGTTTAATTACTTTGATAGACGTGTAATCAGTTAACAATAATTTTTAAATCAGATCAAATTTTGCTAATCGCTTCAATTAGATCTTGAAAAATTTGCCTCTCCACAACATATCAAAAACTTTACCAAATCCAACAATTAAATCGAGAGATATCGCTCTTACACCAAGAAAGATTTTTTGTGATAGTTATATGTTTGTATATTTATTCATTTTCACTTCTAGTTGGTAGCTCTTGAATCTTTTGAATTTGTGGATGTTCTGAAATTTACCATGTTTTGCATTAATATTTTTAGAAAATAGTGAGCAATGCCATTTAAGCCCGAAGGAATCAAATATCACTATTATAAAACTCTATATAACTTAAGTTTTTGAAATTTAGACTGCTAAACTTGTTGGAACTGAATTTGAACTTTCTGTCCTTGACAAATGAGTTGAACTTAAGCCTACACATTTGAGGAGGTGAACTTGAATTTGTTGAATCATCCAAGCGTTTGAACTTTGAATCTTGAAGCTAGATTTAGTGGTTCGAGGTTCAAGTTCAATAAATCTCCCCAATGCTTCTTCTTCCCAAAACATAAATTATCAAAAGATTATTATCCAAAACTGATATGGGAAATGGAATGATCGCACAAACTTTTCCTTTGGACTCGGCTTTAAAAAAATTAAATTGAGGGTGCCATAGGCAAGGCAATAGCTAGCTCTAACTAGGGACTTGGACTACAAGAGACACAAAGAAACCAGCTAATCTCTAGTAGAAGACTAGTGTCTAGCCATTGGGCAATGGAGTCAAAGCCAATAAAAGGGAGATGGTTGCAAAGAGGGTGGAGGGGAGTAGGGCGGAACACACATGCACACCAAAGCCAAAATTGAAAACTAAAACAAATGATGACTAACCAAAAAAATTATTTAAAAAGATAGGTCAAACAACCCATACATCCAATGATGCACTTGACTGTTCATGTAAAGCGATTAACTAGTTGAGAAAAGAACCTTCCACTGTGGAAAAGTTGTTGATATGTTAGCTTAATATTTCTCAATAAATAATATGTAACTATTGTGAGAAAATTCCCAATAACAATAGACTATAAAAGCATTTAGGCAACATATTGGGTCCAAAAATCTACTTTGCATTATAGACTATTGGTTGCAATATATCAACATTATCTTGAGTGAGCTGATTTTTAACAAGAAAACCAGTGCCTCCCATATGAATTTTAGAAAACTAAGTTAGGAATTCGACAGGACAACATTCTTAAAGAGTGAAAGGATGATCTGCAAGAGTGCTCCTTTCCAAATCTAAATTTGAATTTATTTGAAACTTGTTTTCCAAGGATACATTATCAAGATCATTTTCAAAACAAATTGATTTCAGCATGAGATTACTATCAAGTAACTCATCTTCATAATCAAACTTGAATATCTCTAATTCAGATTGTGTATGTGGTGTCATACTGCAAGTAAAACAAATTCATCATCTTTCTCTTCGTAAGATCTCTCATGATTCTTCAATGTCTTGGACTATAAAAACTCTTTACTATATTGCATTCAATCAAACTAAAAAGACTCAAAATCTTCTTGTATATCAATATGCAATATATCTTATATCTTATCATCACTATACATTTCTTCTAAGCTTACATTTTTATTTTTATAAATAGCACCACTCTTTAGCATTCCAATTTCTAATCATTTTATTACATGTTATTTTAAATTTTTCGTCAAGATCTTCTCATTCCACTTTTTTTATGCATGCTTTCTAAAATTATCCTATACTACCATTTACATGTGTCCATTGTCAACATTAATATTAACTTTAAATTAATGTGAAGAAATCATATACCATTGCTATTTACTACTCCACAATGTGGATTCAATTCTTCAGTTGAATTCCATTGTGTTAATTATACAATGAACAACTATTTTGGGAATCAATGTTTGAATAATTCTAAAATGTTGGGGTAACAAATATTTCATAGCTATATTAATTACATAAATTAGGAATCATTTCCAAGGTATTTTTGTCATATTAGAGTAATCAATTAGGATAAACTTCAAACCCTTTTGAGTGTTTATCACTATTGATAAATTATTCCCCTTTTGTGATTTAATGTGATTAGATATGATTGTGATGAGAAATAATTCAAGAAATAGGCAAAGTATTAATAAATTAACAAAATTTAATATAAATACACATTAACATATCAAAAAATAAAATCATAGATATATTTCTAGAAATGAGGTACAAAGAGGAACATGTATCACTAAAATTTGGAGGTAAAAATGTCAGTCATGTGTGCTACGTAGCATAGACCAAGAGCTGCTTCTAAACATAATTAAATAAAAAATTAGTTGCATTTGTGATAATTGACATGGTCAAGGATATTTTTCCTATTTGAAATATAAAATTGTAAATCTCAATCTCCTCTTTACAACTTTGCTACTTATTGTGATCAAACCTTTAATGTATAGACAAAAAGAGAAAAAAAAAATGTTGTATGGGGTTCTCACTAAGTCAAACCTTGGGTAGAACTTATCCTCAACAACAAATATGATATGATTTTAGAGAGGTTATTTATACTAGGTGAGTAGCTAAACACATTAATAGAATTGATAATATGACAAATGATACCTTTTTCTATAAACTTCTTCTCTTGGAAGCTTCACAAAGCTTCATGTTTCTTGATAGGAGTTAAATACTTCCTTCACTCACGGAGGAGCTCATAAATATGATTATAATTTCTAAACATAAAGGATTCAATACTTGATTTTCGGTCCATCCTAAACTACCTTTGAAGAAATCTTAGTGAATTTCTCAATAGAAATGATGTGCATGATCACTTATGAATTGGTGCTCATTAAATGGAAATTTTATAGCTTAACACATGTGAAAACTATAAATCATTTCCACATCATATTTTACTAAGGATCAATGAATTAGGCTCAACTCTAGTCCCTTTGGAGAGTTTATCACTATGGTTAATTCTTTCCTTTGGTGATATATATGATTGAATATGATAATGATAGGAAATGATGCAAGAACTAGATGAGTGTTAGGAAATTAACAAGATTCAATATAAACAAATAGAATTAGATCTCAAATAAATCACAAAATTATATATATAGAAATTAGATATAGAGACTAAATTGTGTCACTTAACACTAAGACTAAAAATATAGAGAAAGTGTATTAGGCATCATAGACATAAAACAACATCAGTCATCTAAAACTTTAGATTTTGTATTAGTATGCTCTATAGATCATACCTAGCAAAATTCAATCAAAAAGTGTTGGTTGCATGTGCTAATTGACATAGACTAGAGGTTATTGCATGTTCAAAATATTAAAGATTGTTTCTCAATTTTCTCTCTAGATGTGTTAGAAATTCAAGTGTCAAACATATAACCTAAAGATAGAAAAGGGAGAAATACTTGTGTTGTATAGGGGCTTGTCTGAGACAAACACAAAATATGGAGTAACCTCCAGTACAACTCTAATATGATGTGATACATTTTACCCCTAATAGGGTAGAGGATAATAATATTAAAGAAAATGTTGAATTGACAAATAATGGATTTTTTTATGAAACTCTTTCCATGAAGACTCACAAAAGATTGATGTAAAAATAAATCTTCATAGTAGTTAATATATGTCACCATTCATCAATGAACACATAAACTTGATCATGACTGTTGAACTTGACTACTTGAATGCTTTACTTGAAATCTCTCCTCAACTACCTCAAAGATGCTTTATTTAATTTCTCAACTAGAGTTATGTGAGTGAGTACTTACAAGAGGGATTGAGAGATTTACTAATAATTAATTTTAAAAAATAGAAATTGGGTCTTCCTAAAAATTTTAAAATCTAATATTTTTAATTTTACTAATTTTTTCTAAATTTTAAAACTATTTTTATGAAATGTTAAATACAAATTTATATTATGAAATATATATTATTTATTTATATCTAAATTTTGTATACTCAACATATGATGGGTCTTCTTTAAACTCTTTTTAAATGCTTTTTATTTTGTTTCTTTTCATTTTTCATTTATGATTTTTAGATTTAGATATGTATAGTTTGATTAAACATTAGACATCCATGCAAGTTTTATTTTTTTTATAACATGTGTGATTAACATAAGAAGTATGGACATTTTAGTAAGAGGGAAAACATACCATCCAAAGTGATTGTGTATTTATAGGGAGTGTTATATCTATAAGAATATTACAACCAATGTCAGGCTTGTGAATGAATTTTCATATTCATCCCTATAAAATGTACCTTTTTAGTTCATGTTATATCTATAATCAATTTCAACATGTACTCTTACTAAAATTTCATCAGTACTAAATCATATGGTGAGATGAAAGTCCTGTTTTCTACATTGACATATCCTACGTCTTGCATGATTCTTATTTTTTATATTCTTTTAGGAGCTTCACCGATTCTATGTTAGATATTATGCATTAAAATCAATTGGACATGCAAATTGAATTAAAAAACTAGAGGAAATATTTTGGTTATGAACAATAGATTCAAATATTTGTTCATCTAGACATTAGATTTATAAAATTGTTCAATGTAGAGGAAAATATACTCCCTAATATCAGTGGCTTTAGTTTGAGCTTGCAAAGGTTAACATATCAAAAACTCAATGGTTTATTTTTCTCAAGCACAACCCATGGTACAATAGAAATATTTACCACTACATAAGAGGGGACACTATGCAAGTCCAATTTGAATGATGGTTTACACAATACAAGGTTGACATTATTTTTTCTAGTCATGTTCATACCTATGAGAATGTCAATTTGAATACTTGACATGCAAGGACATTATAATAATTGATTAAAGAAAAAAACCTAAAGAATACTAAAAATTTAAATAAATTGAACAATAAAAATTAAAAGTTTCTTTGAAAATCTTAAAGAATGTTCCTAAACTTTGTTAAAAATTTGACATTTGTGAATCATCCATAGTTAGGACATTCCATGAGAATACACCACTTCTATTAAATAATTCACATGCTTTGTTGCAACAACAATATCTAATGAATCTCCTCTATCCATAATAAGTGACAAATTTCATAGTCTATTCCAAAACTCTCATTTCTACAAATGTAGGAAGGTTGTTGGCAAAGGTTGCAAAGTTTGTTTTTACAACTTCTAATTGTATTTTCCTTAAACTTCCTCAAAGAAACAAGGTTGACAAGGTTGTTGAGAATCTATATTGTGTATAGATTGGATTCATGGTATTCTATAAGACTATATTATCATTTCATAATCAATATGAATTCATTTATTCACTAGCCTAGGCAACATAAAAGTATTTATTTCATCATGTGTATGGTCTGACTAGTGAACTCTAGGTAGCTCCAACATCACAACACAAACACTATCATAGGCTTACTTGGTCAAAAGGCATGCTAAATTATTCCCATGGCGATGGAACAAATATAAGCCATGGATTTTTTGGTTTCCAAGCCATTGGGTTGCTTACACATTGCATTATTTCTCACACAAATTTGTGTTTTATATTAGGATGGCTTTTAGGTAAGCTATACTTGAAGTGTGAACCAATCATATAGCTTATTACGATAGATTCTAAGCTTGGATGAATATAAATTGAAGTGTTATGAGGTTCAATGCATAATCAAGACCTTTGACTTTGAAAGGATATAAAGGAAAGAGGATAAGATCTAATCGCTAGGTTAAAGCTTCTTTATGATACACAAAGGAAGCCTATCAAACCAATAATTATTTCCCTACGTTTTGATACATAATGCAGAAGAAAGAAATTAAATCTATATAGATGAAGTTGTGTGTGTAGCTATAACATTAGAATTGCTTCAGCTTCATCAGTTATCGCTTCAACTTCATTTTTAATCTCTTTAGCTTCATTGGTTACACAACTTTCATCCAACCATTTCATCCCCATCAATTACATAAGGTGGGTGAAATGGCATCAAAAATCATAAAAGTATAAAAAGACAAAATGGCTAACTATAATTGGAAAGCATAAATGGTAGAATAAAAGGATGTAATCCTCTTAGGACAATTTCAATTAGTTATTTTCTAAAATTTTAATATTAAATTCATAGCAAGATCAAATTCAATTATAGAATTTAATTAGAAAGTAGAATTACTTAACAATAATTATGTATTAATATCTTGGAGTGTTGACTCGTGATGTGCAGCCAAGAACGCCTTTGCACTTGATGACTTCTTCAATTAATTAATAATATTAAATTTATGATGTAACTATCAGAACGTTACTAATTCATAATGTTATGTAAAAAATGGTGACATAAATTTATTATTTATTTTATTTGCGGCTTCCAGCTCACATTGTAAGACATTCAAAAAACTCTCAAATTCACTCAAAAAAACTAAATGTTACCTAATAATTTAACTGCCACTAAAAAAAACTTTTCAACTTAATTATTAATATGAAATTAATATATTTATTAAACAAACTTTTAGTATCCTAATCAATATGAATGCTAAGCTAATATTAATACTTATATACCAGTATCGCTATTGATAATATATTTAATTTTGCTATTACTAGGGATATGGGTTCCCTTATAAATCTACAAGTCACCGAAAGGGATCGGGGATCGGGGGGGCTAAGTGTATCTAAAGAACTAAGGATATCTGACTACTTGTTACAGTAAACATGATAGTAACTAAAATGTCTTAAACAAAAAGGAACCATATGCTCCCTTGCTGAGGAGTTGGAGATTTTTTAACTGGGGCATTACATAATCTAATTCAAAAAGTTCCAAAGTGGGAAAATTTTGTCTTAATTGGCATTTTCATGTTATCCACGAGAGAGGAAGCAAATGAAAGAGGCTGCATTATTTATTCCCTTTCAGAAGTAACATAACTCAGTAATTTTTTTATATGTTAATCACTCTTAAAAAAAAACATTGAAAAATGTTTTTTGAACTCATGAATATGTACAATTTCTTTTCGGAATGAATTTGAAGAATTTTTTTACATATTTCAACCTTTACAAAACCCAGAATCAGTTTGATTGGAAACTATGCGAACGGAGAAGAGCTCACTTCTATCCCGCTCATCACTTTCACCATACCCCAACCAAAACCGCTACAATAATGGTCGTTCAGCCTCTTCCATTTCAAGGCATTCGAAGAAATCATATGAATCATAATCATAATGCACAGATGGGCTAGAAGGAATACCCAGTTCGTCATCACTCGCACCCAACAGATAATCAAGCTCGGCATTAAAACTACAACATTTATCCCCAGTAGACTCTAATTCATCACACCCATTACTACTTATTCCTGTATCATCACTATCAGTAGAGGAATAATTGCTCTCACTGTACTCCGACAAAATCTGCAACAATAATTGCTGTTCAGCCTCTTCTATTTCAAGGCAATCGTAGTCATAATCACTCACACTGCTCACAGAAGGGCTACAAGGAATACTCAGTTCATCGTCACTCGCACCTAACAAACAGTCAAGGTCACCACTAAAACTGCAATCTTTATCCCCAGTAGACTCCAATTCATCAGAATCGTTACTGTCATCACTATCAGTGCAGGCAGGTCTTGGAGATATAATTTCTTCTTCAAACATCTTCATCATATCCCACACCATTTCTTCCTCTATCTCTTCAATAGCAAAACCCGGGTCCTCATTATCCATCTTACTCATGATTTCACACACAACATCCACATTTGTCTCCTTAGAAAGCCTCTTTGTTGTGCTGGCTACTTCACAGAGCCTACCTCTTCCATCGCTCTCCTCCATCCGCTTACGTTTTCCAGCGCACTTCTCCATTGGATTCAAAGAAAATAACCAAAAAAATGTACTATGCTCTGTTGTGCAATGAAATGGAATTGCAGAGTGGTGGAGTTTATATACAAAAGCAGTTTCAGAAAATGACAAAATGATGGAAAAGCTTTGTTGGCAAGATCCAAAACGGGTTTGGGCTTCTCGGAGTAATAATTTAAAGGACTTCAAAAGCACGGCCTGAGATAACAAGGGAATTACTTTGTAATTCCATTGTTTTCCTCGCTAAGAAAACCCAGGTTAGAAATGTAACGCCAAATGGGTTTCGACGAGTCCGTCAGTTATGTTGGATTTTTGCCTGTCCTTTGACGTAGTCAACAATGTGAAATGCGACACATAAAACAAATTATTTTTGATGTGTAAGCTGGAAACGGTATATTTTTAAACAGTGCGCTACATCCATTCTGTGTCATGTTTTATCACTCCCACAGATATAATACACATCGGGTTTTTAACCAATATGCATGTTTTTCTGAGATCATTAATTATCAAATACCACGAGCCCACTCTTGTTTTGTTCTTGGTTTAAAATGTTATTACAACATTTTGAAAATTACATTTATAATTCTTTTTATTAAATTTTATTAATATTTTAATGAAACCTATTTGTCTCCGTCCAAAGTAAAAGTAAACTAAAATAATTGCATTGGATTGTCTTCTATGAAATAAATAAAATAATTAAAGAAGATATTCCTTCTATTTGGGTAAATTATAATTTGTTTATTATTTGATGATTATAGGGTGACAATTTAAATAATAGATTTATTTGTGGTTTTTTTATTAGGGGAATCACCTTGGATACTGTTTCCATGAACATGACAATCAACAAGGTGAGTCTCTATAAGATCTAGGTTAAAACTAGGGTGTTCTCTATTCTAAATGAGAACTTAATAAGGCTTGAATTCAAGTAGGCAAATCACAACGCAGATAGAACTTAGGAGTTTCACTTATATATTTTGTATTTAAGTGAAATAACACATTTCTTTTCACTTGTATCATATATGAGTATAATTTTGTCTTGTCTTGTATTTAAAAATAAATAAATAATTTTTTCATCTTTATTATTAAAAACTTATTTTGTTTATAATTTATTAAATTATTTTTTATAGTTGTGCTTTTTTAACGGATTAGAAGTGGAAGGGTGCTTATTTATATATTTAGAAAAAATATTTAATTACTTTCAAGTTTCAAAGCATGATCTTGCATTGTCAATTCGCAGATGATATATCCCACCAATGAAGTTATGATGGTGGCCTAAAAACCTATTTCATTTTTAAAAGAATTCAAGATTTTACATGTTTTACTCATATTCTTATAAACAAAACTCTAAAAGTGAATCTTTGGCTCCGATTTCATCATCAATCACGAGTCTAAGAAGTAACAGTGCAACATCCATAACATATTCATGCCTAGCCCTTTCTATGAATGCAATTTAGGAGTTGATGAGAATTATTGATTTTGTTAATGTGTTAGATCCATTTTGTCATAGGATCTAGAACTCAAATCGTTAGCACCAAATTATGAGCAAATTTCATGATTCTTCTATAAAAATCTACAATAATAGCCATGGATGTGACAATTTTAAAATTTTCAATGGTGGCTCTTGATATAATCCCTTTATATTCTTCTTCAATAGCCATGTATGTATTTTCTATGAGAAGTTTTCATCTACAGAAGCAACCTCTTCCAACCTTGATTAATAATATTTCATTGACCTAAGAGTATACATAGGGTTATGAGTAGTCAAGTTGTGAAAAACTTAACTCTCAATTAAGTCATATTTTTATTGATCTATTCTTATTTAGTTGTCAAGGCTAGCACAAAGAATATATGTTGTCATCTAAGTTACCTTGGCTAATATTGTAAACATAATTAAAGTATATGTACAAGCAAATAGTTTAATTTTATCATCATATATGTAATGCCACCCCATTATGGAAAGAAGGTATGAAGATAATGATTTATTTAGAAATCCAAAGAAATGGTTATGAGAAAACTTTTGATAATGTAATACCTTATAATGAACCAATTAGCAAAAGGAGATGGTTGTTTAACAATCTATATAGTTTGTTAAGTGATGATTAATAAAAGTAGTGATTCACATTCATAGACATTATTAATAATCAACACTTTAGTTAATAAGAAAAGTTTGATGCATCAAATCTCACTAATAAAGAGATGCAATTCACTAAACAGAAGAGGGTTATTTAAGAAAGAGATGTGATTTGTAGAGTTATGTTTATTCATAGCCCAACTTGGAAAGACATAAGAACAAAATAGTATGAGGGTGAATAAAGAGATCAGTTTAAAAGATCAGTCAGGAAAAACAAAAATAGACAATATAAGGAATAAAACAACAATAGTAATCACTGAAAATTGATCTGTTATGAATAAATGTGTCTCTTAGCATCATAATGTATCATTCCAAATGAAAGGACATAGATGGAAAGAGAATAGTTATGAAAAGGGATGGTGGCTTGAGAATGGTTAGGAGGAGGTATTTCATAAAAAAAAAATAATAAACATCCCTTGGATGAGAAAAGGGGTGGGTTTTCTTGGACACTAGAAAGACCACTCACATTCACTAGATAGAATCGTTTGGGTGAAGGAGTGAGTAACCATGAAGCACATTATCTATCACCAATTATAATATTTTATTGAAGGCTCATGGAGTCCAGCACATCAAATAAATTTAGATATCACTTTGGCATCATGGGTGCAATTACCATGCCAGGATGTGAAAGGTGTATGGTCACATTTGCTATGTACTACAAGAGAGTTTAAAATGGGTAATGGAGAAAGGCAATGACTATCTAGACATTTCATTCGATATGGTTGGATGCATGCGATCGCCATACATGTATCGCTGTATAAGTGCTTAATTGGGGACAGATCATATAATACAATCACCAGCAAATGTGAGCAGTTTTCAGAAGACTTTGTTAAGCAATTTGATGTTAAACAATTGTTTTTATAATTTATTTTATTTTATATTTTTCTAAAAAATTTATTTATTATCTTTTTCTAAGATTATAATTTCATAGAAACATAATTTAAAAGTTTTTTTTAATTTTAATTTTTTTTTTACACTTAGATTATATTTTTATGTAATATAAGAAGTACATTCATTCATTTGTTATGAATAGCTAATAGAAACATTATGTATTAATGTTATAAAAAAATTTATATTTTATATAATTAAGTTATTTTAAATTTTTAAAAATAAAATATCTTATTACTATTATTGCTTAATTTTTAAATACAATACATTTTAAAAAAATATAATTATTTTAAAATTATATATTAAAAAGTTTTTAATAATAGATTATTTATATATGTTAAATACTATTATCAAAATAAATTAATTTGTAAATTTTATAAAATTTAAATATAAAATTTTTTATTAATTTTTAAAAATATATATGAATAATATAAAAATTCTTAATAAATATAATTATTTACAAAATTATATAATTAATTTTTTTAAGAAGAAATTATATTTAATATTTGGTATTATTGCGGGTGGGAGCAATAAGTCCCCCCACTCCATAGAAAAATATACCTCAATTATATAGAGGGGGGTGGTGGGGCCACACACGATTCGGGGCATTCTGATATTGTAGTTATGATTAAATCTATGGGTTCCCTTCTTTCATATTATTCCCTTTCTTGCTACATATGACATTGTCATAGTTGCAGAGAACAACCTGATATAGGATAATAAGCTGCCTCCTAGGCCAACTATGCTTATTTTCCTTAAGACAATGCTACTTGCTCCTTTGAA
Source organism: Chamaecyparis obtusa (assembly GCA_027943335.1). Taxonomy (NCBI): domain Eukaryota; kingdom Viridiplantae; phylum Streptophyta; class Pinopsida; order Cupressales; family Cupressaceae; genus Chamaecyparis; species Chamaecyparis obtusa. Next base: position 114,898 of record BSBK01012343.1, read on the forward strand.
GCCCTACTATCTATAGGGCCCACCTAACCATCAGAGACAAAAAAGCCTACTATCTAGAGGGCCTTCATAACTACCCAGAGATAGGCACAACCCCTACTTTTGATAGGGCCTTACTACCCAATAGAGATAGGGGGGCTCGATCCACACGAGGGTCAAATCTTTTTGTTCCCTGGGGCAGATGGACCGACAAGGAACAGGGAAGGTAGACAACACTTATGTACTACTTCTTACTCTTGCCCCACCATTCTATAGGGGAGAATCTAAAGCTGGTGAATCAACATATTTTCCTTAGTAAGAAACTGAATCAATCTAATAAATTGAATTTGAATTTTTTATTGCAATTATTCAACTAATGGGTCGTTTGACTCGATTGCTTATTGCATGCAAGGAAATATAGCTTCCCCACTAATGCCAGTGCTTGCTTCCATGCCACTAGTTATAGTCCCATCTTACATATTCTTGCATTCATGTTCTGACATTGAGATTGTTCTGAAATTGTTCGTTTATAATGCATATATAGAGCGGTATAAAACCTATTAAAAAATGGGAGGGAGGGAGGCCCAGCATAGTTCATCCCTTTTTAAAGACTGATTTGGAAGTCATTAGGGAAGACCACCCCTTTGCTTGGGTGAAAAACAAAGAGGTGCAAGAAAAACTTTAGGCGAGAAGGAAGTATTAGGAAGGGAAAGAGATTAAATCAATTAGCCAGAAGGTGGGAAGGATATAAGGATGGGAGGGGGGAGGTGATATGTGTTCAAATTATGGGATAACCTGATAAATAGTAGGCATTTAGGTTATAGGTTAACCTTGCCGAATAGTAGGGGCCCTATCAATAGAATAGTGTTGAGGCCCTAACCTTATATAGTTTATTCTTATTGGAAACCAAAATTGGGCTCAATTGATCATAGGCCCATTGTATTAATTTATAAAAGGTTACATATTAAATGCTTGCTTCAATGTAGACCACAGTTCACTGCAAAATTAATTGTGGATAGGTGAGGAGTTGTTTATAGATAATTCTAGATACAGGTAGGTGAGTGCAAGATCATTCGTAATGGTTTGGGTCTATGCTAATAGTACCAGCTGTAGATAATTAATTTATCTTCTAACATCCCCCATAAATTAATTATCTAATTGTTTTCAATATCCCCCCATAATCTAGAAACAATGGGTCTTGCTTCATAGCCTTTTTAGGAACCCATTTACAAAACAAAATTTTAGTTCCCCTTATCACTAGCACTTTGGGAAATTTTTCCCCCTTGTTATCATCAAGGTGGATTTTTACGTGGTTCACCCATAACCATTTGTGATTTTCCCCAACTAATACAATGTTACATTTACTTTAGGTTTTTCACAAAAACAAGTGGTTTTGGATTGCCACAAACCTCACTCACAAAAGTGGTTTAAGGAGTTAACCACAAACCTCTCAACAAGTGGTTTTGGATTACCAAACAAACATTGGTTCCAATGACCACAAATCATCATTATGGGGAAACCATCATTTCTTTGGGCTTTTCTCCTTTTGTACCTGTAATAAAATTGATTATTGAGTCCATATAAAAGGAAATCCATCTATTGAGATACATGGGTACCCAGCCACTATACTCACCAGTTCTATTGGAATCCTTTTCAGAGACAAGGTTCATTAATATCTTAAACCAAAAAATTTAGGGTGTCAAGTACAAATGATAATGCACCCCTTACAATAACACGGGTACAATACATTCTTTAACTTCATGATTGCACACTATTTGGGATTGACCTTTTTTCAAGAGCCTCCCAAATACTATCAATGACTTCAACAAATGAAACTATCAATTTTATGAGGGCTGTCTCAATAGTATTCTTCAATTCAAATATCTCAATGACACAGACACATTCTACCACTTCAGGATGAGCACTCTCTTCTTGATAAACTTCAACTAACTGAACATCTTATAAATTTGAGCATGCCATGTCACCTCCAATCTAATCTATTTTTACTTAATGTAAAAATAGCTAACTTCTACAACTAATATCTAAAACACTAGACACACATGAATTGTTCACAAACCAAGCCTATATTCTTTACCTAACACATTAAATCTTTATGTCTTATTTATCACATAGATATTGTTGAGGTTTGAAAATATCACCCTAACTCAGGCATTAGGGTTCATAGATATTTTATCCTTACAATGGAAACCTTCTCGTGTTGTGGGTGGACTCTGATTGAGAAGGAGTCTCTTGATTCTAGGCCAGTTCCTATTTGATTTGGAATATCACCTTAACTAACCTTGATTGGGAAAAAGGAAGAAAGAAATGCTTTTAAAAAAATGAATAAAAGTGGGGTGATAAACCAAAATTAAACTTAGATTTACTTGGAATCCAAAACTAGCATCCACAATGCACATACTAATGAGATTGGTACTATCATTCACTAATCAACATATAGGTTATCTTAATTTCACTACTAGGGTATAAACCACAAACAGTGATAATTCTTCAACAAACTTACAAATTCCACACAAGGCTTGAATTTTGATCACTAAGATGAGGAATAGGATTAATTCACTTCTCCTTGTTATAAAACAGATAAACACTTAATGCAGAATGATGAAAATGATTGAATTCAATACTCAAAATATGAGAAAATATGGAGCACTTGCTTTATTTTCCCCAAAATTAGATAAATGTAGTTTACAAAACATAAGCTAAGGTACAAAGGAACAAAATAGTTCACTAAGTCCTCCTCTCAACAATCTTGAACCCTGGTGTAGGAGCACCTAGGCTAGCCTCCATTGGTTAATAAATTTTGGCTTGTACTTGACTCTAGCCAAGTCAAGAGCTTAGTTTAGGTTGTTTTTAGGACCTTAGAAGGTCTCTTGCTATGTTGGCTAGGTGAGTTAGTTATTAGGACTAAGGTCACAATAATAGACTTTTTTAGTTGTTTATTTAATTTCTTAAGTTAGAAGCTTAGCTTAGGTGAGAGTCTTAAATGTGTGAAATAAACACATAATTGTTAATGTAAAGATGCCATAAGCTCATAAATTTCCTTGGATCCTTGAAATATAGGATTTTATGAGTCCTAGAATATAGGATTGAGGCACATGACAAAGTTGCCAAGTGTTGAGAAGAAGTTATTAAGATTTGCACTAATTGCAAAAATGGCATGCAAATCGGATAACTTTGGATCCCCTAAACTTTAGGAGGTAGGGAATTGGAGAAAAAATCCCTAAAATTAAGGAAATGACATCTAATGATACCTAAGACTCAAACAAATTTTTTTATGGAAGTATTGTAATAGTTTTAGAAAAAGTTAATAGAGCTCTGCAAGCATTTTACAGTGAATTTATGGCATTTTTGTGTTGACAGTCATACTTAATTGACTGAAAAAATAAAACCAGTGTTGTATTAGTTTTCTATAGGTTGTTTATGAAATTTTTCATTTGAAGTGTTAGTCATTTTGAGGTCATCTATATTTTGGTTTTCAACAATCTACTTCAGGGTGTCTAATTTCCTAGTGTTTTGAGTAGTTTAGGAAGTCATGGCTCATCCATGAAGTCTAACCATGGATGAACATTCATGTTAGATGGAAATGGAAGAGGATTCATTTTTTTATATAGATTTAGGATTTAGGAGTCATGAAAGCATGAGGAACTATTTTATATGCTAGGCCCTAGGCAAGTTTGTGCAGCCTGGTTAGAGGTCTAGAGGTTAAAAGAGTGAAGAAACATTGCATGGTTGTACGGATCCATACTGCTCCAGGAATTTTTCATGAAGGTAAACATCATATCTAACCATTTTTTGAAGATAGAAGCCATACCAATCATTTAGGATTTGGCTGGACAAGTTTGCTATCAAAACAACAGTTCAGTCCTAGAAATTAGGCCTATTAGGCCTCTTGTTCGTGTTTGTAGGAAGCCCCTATATGGTCACTTTTAGACCCAGAAACTTTATGAACATTTTAAAAATCCCAAAATTTTATCTGAAACAAGTTTTATTTTTTTGAGTTGTTTCGAAAAAATTTTCCAAAAAGGGGAAAAACAAACTAGTGAATGCTACTAGAATAGGCCTATTTTTAAGGTGAATTCCTGATGATTCATGGAATCTAATTAGAAGATGATTGAAAACCCTTCCAAGATGGATCAAATGGGTAAGAAAAATAATTTTTTCATGATGGAGAAGACCCGTGCAATGTTGGAGCATGTTTATGGAGATTTGGCACTTAGAGCCTTCTAAGTGAGTGTGGAGAAGTGAATCAAAACTAAGGTGTTGACCATTCAAGGTTAAGTTTTCAGAGATTGACTCTTATAGCAGAGTTTGAATAGGTCTTAGTTAATGATTTAAGCCTATTGGAAGATCCCATAGAGGAATAGGATACTAGGAGGCAAGTGAAGTCTCTTGGAGGGTGTGAAAGCTAGCCTTGAAGTTTATCATACATCATATTGGTATCAGAGCTTGGTTGATCAAGCTTTTCGTTAATGTTGCAATCTTCTAAATTAGTGGGGGAGAATACACTAGATAAATCAATGTTTACTAATGCTGAATTAGAAAAGAAGGTTGAGGAACAAGAAGAGGATAACAAATTGCTAAGGCAAAGACTAGCTCAAATAGAGCAGCTTTTGGGTGAAGTCCAAGACAAAGAAGATAAGGTCAAGGACAAGATTGACCAAAAGGAAGAAGTTGAAGAAAGGGAGAAGGAATTAGAGTTTTAAGAAGAAGCACCAACACCTAACCCTGTTATTCTTGAAGAGCCATTCTTAAAGGCATTAAAAGTATTGAATGGTAAAGCTTTGGAAGGTGTCCCACTATTTAGTGGAAAAATGGATCCAGATTTAGTTGTGGATTAGATTTATAGTATAGAGAACCATTTTGAATGTGATGGTATCTCTGAAGCACAAAAATTTATGGTGGCCAAGTCTAGATTAAGAGGTTCATCTCTTACTTGGTGGAAGTTTGTGAAAACTGAGAGAGAGAAGGATGGAAAAGGTCCTATTGTGACATGGAAGGGTATGGTATCCCAAGCAAAGAAAACCTACCTTCTTAATGACTATGAAGTTCAAATGCATAGAAGGAGACACAATCTTAGGCATAAATATTTGGATGTCCAATCCTACACCGAGGAGTTTCAAAAATTGTGTTTGAGGTCCAAGGCAATTAAAGAAGAGATCATCAAGCTTGCAAGATACTTGAATGGCCTCAAATGGTCTATTCAAGAGGAGACGAGTGTAGTGAACTTCAAATCCATTAGGAAATGATATCAAATGGCCTTGAAGATAGAGGAGAAAAGTAAGAGAAAACAAGAAACCTCCAAAGGAAAAGGCAAAGGAAAAGATACCAAAGGTCAAAGAGGTGGCTATGGTGGAATAATTTTTGATTCAAGAGCTCAAGGTGAGGTAAAGTTCAGTGAGAAACAAGAAGGAAGCTCAAGTAGAGGTGGTAGAGGAAGAAATTATAACTCTAACTTTAGAGGAAGAAGTGGTGGTTCTTCACAAGGAGGAAGAGGCAATTATTTTCCCAATATGAAGTGCTACCATTGCAATCAAATGGGGCACCTTGCCTATAGATGCCCAGAGAAAGGTGGTTCATCACAAGGAGGTGATAAGAGGACTAAATTAGTTCATGATGAGTCCAATGCAACAGACAAGCATGCTGAGGTACCATTAAATTCAGAGGGAGAGAACCTTATGATGAGGAGGACTCTAATCAAGGAACCAGTGAAGGAGGAGCCAAGCCAAAGGAGATATCTATTTAGGATCAAATGCAAGATAATGGGGAAATATGTAGGGTCATCATTGATTCAAGCTCTAATAATAATATAGTGTTAGAGGAAGCAGTCAGCAAGCTCAAGTTGACAAGAATTTCCCACACCAATCCTTATAAGGTCAGCTGGCTTAACAAAGGCCAACATGTGTTAGTGAATGAGAAAGCATGGGTGGAGTTCTCCATTGGAAGGTACAAAGACAAAGTGTTGTGTGATGTGTTGCCTATGGATGCATGCCATTTTCTCCTAGGTAGACCATGGCAATTTGACCGCCAAGCCATACATGATGGAGGGAAGAATTCCTATTCTTTCAAGAAAGATAATGTAACCTTCAAAATTCAGTCATTGTTGGAGGATGTTGAAGTGAAGATAGTAGGTCCAAATGTTCTTATGGTAGGTGAAAATGAGTTCCTACAAACCATGGAAGAGAGTGAAGGCATAGGCTATGCATTGGTGTTGAAACCAAGAGAGGGAGATAAAGGCAAGGCAGCCAAGAAGACTAAATTACCAAGGGAGATTCAAGGTATGTTACAAACTTACCAAGGCATGGTAAGTGATGGTCAACCATCAACCTTACCCCCTCAAAGATCCATAAACCATAGGATAGACCTTATCCTAGGAGCCACCCTACCTAACAAATCTTCTTATAAAATGACCCCTCAACAAAATGAGGAAATAGTATGGAAAATACAAGAGCTCTTAGACCAAGGCCTAATTAGGAAGAGTATTAGTCCATGTGTTGTACCCACTGTACTTGCACCTAAGAAAAGAGGAACTTGGAGGCTATGTACTAACTCAAGGGCTATCAATAGGATAACCATAAGGTATGGGTTCCCTATCCCTAGGATTGAAGACTTAATGGACTATTTAGGTGAAGCAAAGTACTATAGCAAGATAGACTTGAAGAGTGGCTATCACCAAATAAGAATCCATGAAGGTGATGAATGGAAGATAGCCTTCAAGACCAATGAAGGTTTGTATGAATGACTTGTCATGCCATTTGGTTTGTCAAATGCCCCCTCCACATTCATGAAGCTCATGAATGAAGTACTCAAGGACTACATAGGCAAGTTTATAGTTGTATATCTAGATGATATACTGATTTTTAGCAAGACAAGGAGTGAGCATTTGGAACATCTTGATATTTTCTTCAAGAAGTTGCATGAGGAGAAGTTGATGATTAGCTTGGAGAAGTGTGAGTTCATAAAATCAGAATTAGTGTACCTTGGGTTTTTCTTATGACATGGCAATTTGAAAATGGATAAGAGAAAAGTGGAGACTATCATGAATTGGCCTACTCCAAGGTTAGCAATTGAGGTAAGGAGTTTTCACGGTCTTGCACAATACTATAGAAAGTTCATAAGGCATTTTAGTGCAATTTGTGCTCCTATATTAGACACTATCAAAGGAGGAATGAAAACCAAGTTTGTGTGGAATGAAGATTCTAACAAGAGATTTGAGTTATTGAAGGAGAAGATAGCTATCCAACCTATTTTAGTGCTACCAAGCTTTGAGAAGTTATTCACCATTGAATGTGATGCTAGTAATGTAGCAATTGGGGATGTTCTAAGCCAAGAAGGAAGACCGGTGGCTTTCCATTCTAAAAAGTTAAGTGAGGCTAAGAGGAAGTACTCCTCATATGACCTAGAGATGTATGCATTGGTCCAAGCTTTAAGAAAGTGGAGGCATTACTTGCTTCCCAAGGAATTCATTGTATATTCAGACAATCAAGTACTTATTTTTCTAAATTCACAAGAGAAGTTGAGTCACAAGCACATGAAGTGGGTTGAGTACCTACAAGCTTACACCTTCAATATCAAGCACAAGAAGGGTGTTATAAACAAGGTGGCTGATGCATTGTCAAGAAGAGCCCTCACACTCCAAGAAATTCAGTTGAAAAGTATGGGGATAGATCATTTCAAGGATCTATATGCAGATGATGAGGACTTTTCTAACATCTACAAGGTATGTGCTGAATACAAGAGTCATTTTCATAGTAAATATGTTGATTATACTTTGAAAAGTGATCTCTTGTTCAAAGGGAATCAATTGTGTGTTCCTAGAGGCTCTATTAGAGAGAATTTCATTCAAGAAAAGCATAATAGTGCTTTGAGTGGTCACTTTGGGATCACTAAGACTCAAGACCTTGTTTCAAGGTTTTACTTTTGGCCTAGAGTGAATCTTGTTGTTAGGAGGTATGTGGACAGTTGTGTAGTATGTCAAAAGGCCAAGGGCACTTCTACTAATGCTAGTCTTTATCAACCACTACCAATTCCTACTAGGCCATGAGAATGCTTAAGCATGGATTTTATAGTTGGGTTACCCAAGACAAGACAAGGGATGGACAGTGTGTATGTGGTTGTGGATAGATTCAGCAAGATGGCTCACTTTGTGCCATGCAAGACCACAAATGATGCAATTCAAATAGCATCTCTATTCTTCAAATAAATTGTGAGAATCCATGGGTTACCTATCAACATTGTGTCAGACATGGACACTAAGTTTATGAGTCATTTTTGGAAGAATTTTTGGCAAAGATTGGGTACCAACTTATCTTTTGGATCAGCTTACCATCCCCAAACCGATGGTCAAACTAAGGTTGTTAATACAAGCCTTTGGAATCTTCTAAGATGCTTGACTAAAGAGTATGGACAGCAATGGGATCAGTTAATTGGGCAAGCTGAATATGCCTACAATGACACCTTGAATAGATCCACAGGGAAGAGTCCATTTGAAATAGTTTATGGGCTACATCCAAGGGGTGTCTATGAATTGAGAGATCTAAAAGGAGTCAAAGCAAGTGGATATGCAGATGATTTTTCATTTTCTATGAAAGAGGTTCATGAAACAGTGAGGAAGACATTAGTGGAGAACACCATCAAACATAAAGCAAATATGGATGAAGGTAGAAGGATAGTTGAGTTCAATGTTGGTGATCTTGTCATGGTGCATCTAAACAAATCTAGATTGCAAAAAGGAGTCCCTCACAAGCTGAAAATGAGGAGGATAGGACCCTGTCCTATATTGGCAAGGTATGGTGACAATGCTTACAAAGTAGACATACTAGATGACAGTGGACTGTCAAATATTTTCAATGTTGCAGACCTTGTCCATTATAAAGGGCCTCAAGAAGACATGGACCAGACCATAAATGAAGTGATCAGAGATGTAGAAGACTTACAACTCCCTACTACTACAAATATAGGACCAGACAATGTACTAGACACTAGAGTCTACAAAAAGACTAGACTCAAGGAGTATAAAGAACACCTCATTTAGAGGTATGGGCAGAGTGTTGTTGATGCAATTTGGATCAAGGAATCAGAATTCAAAAGGATGGGCATTGATCCTACCATCATCAACCCAAGGGTGGATTGAAGTTCTTAATTTTGGGGAGGATGGTGCAGGAGCACCTATGCTAGCCTCCATTGGTTAGTAAATTCTGGCTTGTACTTGACTCTAGCCAAGTCAAGAGCTTAGTTTAGGTTTTTTTGATGACCTTAGAAGGTCTCTTGCTATGTTGTCTAGGTGAGATATTCATTAGGACTAAGGTCACAATAATAGCCTTTGTTAGTTGTTTATTTAATTTCTTAAGTTAGAAGCTTAGCTTAGGTGAGAGTCTTAAATGTGTTCTAAACACATAATTGTTAATTTAAAGATGCCATAAGGTCATAAATGGTCTTGGATCATTGAAACATAGGAGGTTATGAGTCCTATATTATAGGATTGAGGCACATGACAAAGTTGCCAAGTGTTGAGAAGAAGTTGTTATTAAGATTTGCACTCATTGCAAAAATGGAATGCAAATTGGATAGCTTTGGATCCCCTAAACTTTAGGAGGTGAGGAATCAGCCAAAAAGACCTAAAATGAAGGAAATGGCATCTAATGATACCTAAGACTCAAAAACAAATTTTTATGGAAGTATTGTAATAGTTTTAGAAAAAGTTAATAGAGCTCTGCAAGCATTTTACAGTGAATTTCTGGTGTTTTTGTGTTGACAATCATACTTAATGGATTGAACGACTTAAAAAAGTGTTGGATTAGTGTTCTATAGGTTTTTTATGAACTTTTTCATTTGAAGTGTTAGTCATTTTGAGGTCATCTATCTTTTGGTTTTCAGCAATCTAGTTCAGGGTGTCTAATTTGCTAGTGTTTTGAGTAGTTTAGGAAGTCATGGCTCCTCCATGAAGTCTAACCGTGGATAAACATTCATGTTAGATGGAAATGGTAGAGGAGTAATTTTTTTTATATAGGTTTAGGAGATAGGATTCATGCAAGCATGATGAACTATTTTATATGCTAGGCCCTAGGCAAGTTTGTGCAGCCTGATTAGAGGTCTAGAGGTTAAAAGAGTGAAGAAACATTGCATGGTTGTACGGATCTGCACTACTCCAGGATTTTTTTCATGAAGGTAAACATAATATCTAACCATTTTTTGAAGATATAGGCCATACCAATTGTTTAGGATTTGGTTTGAACAAGTTTTCTATGAAAACCATAGTTCAGTCCTAGAAATTAGGCCTATTAGGCCTCTTGTCCTTGTTTGTAGGAAGCCCCTATACGGTCACTTTAAGACCCAAAACCTTTATGAAAGTTTTAAAACTTCCAAAAGGGTATCCTAAACAAGTTTTATTTTTCTGATTTGTTTGGGAAAAAAATTTCCAAAAAGGGGAAAAACAGACTGGTGAAGGCTACTAGAATAGGCCTATTTTTAAGGTCAATTCATGATGATTCATGGAATCCGATTAGAAGATGATTGAAGACCCTTCCAAGATGGATCAAATTGGTAAGGAAAAGAATTTTTTCATGATGGAGAAGACCCATGCATTGTTGGAGCATGTTTATGGACATTTGGCATTTAGAGCCTTCTAAGTGAGTGTGGAGAAGTGAATCAAAAATAAGGTGTTGATCATTCAAGGTTAAGTTTTTAGAGATTGAATCTTATAGAAGAGTTTGAATAGGTCTTAGTTAATGATATAAGCCTATTGGAAGATTCTATAGATGAATAGGATACTAGGAGGCAAGTGAAGTCTCTTGGAGGGTGTGAAAGATAGCCTTGAAGTTTATCATACATCAAACCCCCAAAACTGATTAAGAAAATTAGTCTTATAGCCTCCTAAAGCCTCTAATTTGAAAATTATACCCCCTAATTTAAGCCCTAAATCAGCTCAAATTTAGCCAAGAAACCCTAAATTACATGCATTTATAACGCCACTAATCCTGCCCCTTAATGTTGGTTTTTAAAGATAAATATCCTTTTACAATATACCAACATATTACAAAATTAATTGAGTTAAACTCAATATGTATCCAACCTATACAAAACTTAAACCTAGATAAAAACCTAAGTCTGAACCATTGCAAATTACAAAGGGTCAACATGACCACTATTGAATTTGTAACTCATGTGAAATATCTCTGAGGCAATGTGCAAGGTGTCGTTTGCAATCTTGAGGCTTTGGGTATTGTACACTACTAGAGTTAAGGCATTTACTATTCCTATCATTCCGATTTCAGATTTTCCAAAAATCTATTTGTTCCTTGATTTGTGCATTTCATTTGTGCTTTCATTTTAGGGAAAATATTAGGGAAAACCCTAAATCATGGTGAAATTCTATGAGAACTCCAGCCTGTGATTTTTTTATTCTATGTGTTTAATCTCATCCGAAGATCACTGATATGTTATAGAGTCTATAACTATTGAGGCTCGGGCCTTGACCTCAACTTGGAACATGATCTATGATCATGACTATTGTTTATAACCAAGGCTTGACCACCGAGCTTGAAACTCCACGTTTTGAGGTTTTTATTGCACTTTGAGTACTCAGGCTCCATGTAATCAGAAATTTGGGTTTAATAATAAGGTTTGGATTTTTTCCTGGCATGCATCATGAGTATATAGCTTGGGCTAAGTTGTGGCTAAAACATGAGCATGAAGCTCAGCTTATTTGCACTCTATGATTGAAATGTTACTATGGTCAAGAGCTCGGCTCTGACTTTGACATATTTCAGTCACATCTTTAGACTGAGCTCCATGTTGGAACTCAGGCTTTATCTTGGAGTTGTGATAGAGATCTTGGCTTTAGACAATGATTATTGAGGCTGTGGTAGTTATTTCTTATGAAGCTCAGGCTTATGAACCATGAATTTAAGCTGGAGCTATAATAGTGGGCTCAACTTGGACTCCACTAATTGTTGAAGCTCAGACTTAGACTTATGAAAAATATCAACTTAAGATAAGTAACGTTACATCCTTTCTTTGCTTCTCTTAACTTGTATATTATGTTGAAGTCGAGTCCACTATTATAGCTTGCAATGAATTTTTTTTCCTAGGGTTTACTGCTTGCTCATCTCAGCCCAAAATTTGAAACTATTTCAGCCATGAGCTGTAACTTTGGTTGAACTCAAGCTAGTACTATTGTCTTCATCTTGTAATGACTTGGGGTTTCTTTATCTTCTTGTTCACTAAGAATAGTGATCCTTGCTTCAACTAAATACTATTGTCTTACGTACAACAATCATTTTTAACACTATTTTTTATCTTTATCTGTGTGTCGATATTCTGCCATCCATATTTAATTTATAATGCCTTATAATTGTGTCCAACGTTGACTAACAACAGTGACCACAATTGTTGCACTTTCTTCTCCACTGTCAAAACTGAGAACACCATGTTGAATTTGCAATGCTATTCTCTTTTCTTCATTATGATGCTTGACTGTAACCATTATATGTGAATGAAATTTGAATGCAAAAAAGATGTTCAAGTCTTTTTTTGTCATATGGTTTAAAATGTACAACAGTGGCTATGACTCTTTTCACTGGTTGAAAATGCTTGAATGTAACTAGTGACTGACTGGCATTTTCCTATTTTTTTGCAAAAAAAAAATAACAGTGACAGTGTATAAATATAATTTCATCAAATAGGAAATGCAACATATGTAAAAATGTTTATTTTATTTGTTTAAGAGGTTCGATCATGGGCTCGTGACACTCAAAAATACCAGAATATGAACTTGATGGAGTTCGAGGATGGGCTCGTGACACCTATCAAGACACTCTGTAAACATTCCTTAACACTTTGAAACACAATTGCAGTAGAATTTATTTTTATTTTGAACATGAATCTTTAGATTGGTTACAACACTATTGTTTGCTCACTTCCTATAGCATTTTACATTTGGCATTGTCATTTGAATTATTTTCCAAAGCATTGCAAAAGATGCAGATGATACTTTTCTAAAAAATGCATAATCTAAAAGCACTTTTATTTGAATCATTTTGCAACAACATTGTTACTTCTCTAAATATAGCATGGTTGTTTCTCTTTTATGTACAGTGCACATCACTTGTGAGTTCTCTATATTTATAAGCATAGGCTATAACATCTTTTAATGCACTTGATAATGGATCATTTTCTTCTGATTATGATATGAAAACCAGTCAATTGAGCACTGCAAATTTGACTCTTTCGAGCTTAGAAACAACATCAAACTCATCTTGTTAGGTTAGTGATCATGATTAAAATATTATTTTTGTATGAATGCCAAGAATGGTGACATTTATGAATTAATACCAATCAACTAATGATGTTTACTATCTTAACAAGATCCTACTATTTTTGAAAAAAGGTTTCTCATCTACAAGAACTATGTCCCTTTGATTTAGATACCTGGTTTGAATATAAAAAAAACATGTGTAATGATGACCATAAATAGTAGAGGGTTTCATGAAAACATGTCCCTTTAATACTACTTTTTAGCTTATGTGGATGCACATTTTCTTATTGCATTGAAATACCAAATAGATATGCAACTCTGAAAGATTGATTGACGTATGATGTTATTTTTATCATTGCTTAGATCCAATTGGATCTAACATATTCTCCTCTCTCATGATGTAGGACAAACCTAAAGACCCCTAGGAGATGAAGACATGGACAGTGGACCTGAGGACCTAACAAACAAACTAGCCAGCAATATGTAGATGACTAAGGCAATGCATGGGACCCTACTCATACTTCTATCATGCTTTCTATTCTAAAATTTGTACTCTTTATTGACATGAAAAATGAAATATGAAAGAAAATTTGTATACTACATTCAGTTTGAATGCACAATGTAGTGATCAATTATGAATCTAAAAAAATTGAATGTGATTAGTACTAGAGTATAATACAAATTGATATGAATGCAATAATAACATTTTTATCAACATCACCTGAAAAGTAGTGTTGAATGGATTCCTATATGCAATATTTTCCTATTTATGTTTATCATCCTACATGCTATAAATTAGGGTAACAATTTTGGTGACTTCTGGTGGATGTCTACCTGCTAGACATGAACTCACGAGCTTATTCATTGGGAAATAGAGTTAGAAAATGTGAAAATATGAATGCAACCTTTATTGAACTGAAAATACATCTAGACTAAGACTCATGCAACCTAAAGACGTACTGGTCGACAACACTTATTGCATTTAATTTTGAGTGCCAATCTCTCTTGTTCTCCTGCAAAGTCATTTTTAATAATCTTGATGAGGTTTTTGTTAGTAGATTCTACAAGTCCATTACCCTAGGGATAATAATTAGATGATATATTCAAATAAATGTCATTCTTAATAGCCCACTGTGTCATTGCTAAACCAACAAAAGCTAATGCATCATCTAAAATTATTTATTAAGGAACACCAAACCTAGTTATAATATCATCATAGAATTTCAAAACACTAGATCTAGTTGATTCCTTTAATGCAATGGCCTCAGTCCACCTTGTAAAATAGTCTGTTGCAATCAAGATCCATTTATGACCTACACTAGAATTAAGATTAATTGGACCTATAAATTCCACTCCCCACTTGTTAAATGGCTGATCCACAATGATTGGCTTCAGTGGAAATGTTGCCAGCCTTTTCTTTCCTGCAAACATAGAACATTTTTTACATTTTCTTGCCCAAGAATGGACATATTTAAATAAATCAGGCTAGTAATATACACCTTGTAGTATTTTCCAAGCTATAGTCTTAGGATTGAAATGTCCTCCACATGATCCATCATGTAATTTAGATAATATTTTGCTTTGATCAACAGAATTAATGCCTTTTAGTAACATTCCAAAATAATCATTTCTATAAAGAATACCATCAATAAAAACATAAGGAATAGACTGTAATATGAAATACCTCCTTTTGGCTTTGTCAAATCAATTGGATATTATCCAATTTGTAGAAATCTTGTCATATCAGACAACCAACTTGTTGAATTACCTTGGAATAAGACAACCTCTTTAGTGGCTTCAGATCCTTTTTCTGCCATCTAGGCACACAAACCTTTGCCTATAATGAACTTGGTTACATGGATATGCACATCATATTCCATAACTATTTTGATCCATCCCACTCTTTTGTCATTTACATCTTTATTCAATAGGAATTCTTTAATACTAGGACGTGCAACCATCAAATAAATTTTATTTCTAGCAACCAGATGTTTAAACCTTTTTAAATCTTTAAAAATAACAAGTACATGATTTAGAACAAAATTGTTCCTTTTCTAAAAAAGCAATTGGTTGCTCCTGATTGTCTTCATTCTTATGCACCAGCATTGTTGAAACTATATCATAGCCTCCATAAGCATATAAAATAAAATCCTTAGTAAAATCAAGATTAGTTAATGTAGGGGTTGATGATAGGGCTTGTTTGATATGTTCAAAACTTAACCTTCCCTCATTAGTCCAACTAAATGGCACATTTTTCTTCAGCATTGCAGTCAATGGTTTTAATAAATTTACAATGTTAGGAATAAAGAGTCTAACAAAGTTTATCCTTCCAATAAAAATCTGCAATCCCTTTTTATGTTTTGGCAATGATAAATCCAGAATTGGATGGATTCTTTCAGGATCAATGGTTGTACCTTCTTTTGACACTTGGTATCCTAAAAGATTACCCTCATGAACTACAAAAATTGATTTCTTAGGGTTGAGAGAGATTCCAAACTTTCTCCATCTTTGAAGCACTTGTCTCAAATGACCAATATGTCAGTCTGCAACTTTTCTGTAAATGATGACATAATCTAAGTACACCAGGAAAAACTTGTACACAAGGTTTTTTAAAGCCACGTCCATTGATTTCTGGAATGCAGCTCTTGCATTTGATAAACCAATGACATTCTTTTATAAGCCATTGTTCCCCATTTTGTTGTAAAGGGTGTTTTAAATTGGTCTACCTCTTTTACTAAAATTTGGATATAACCAAAATACCCATCTAGGAGGGAAAACCTTTCAGAACCAGACACATATTATAGAATCTGTTCCATTGAGGGAAGAGGGTGTCTATCTTTCAGAGATGCCCTATTAAGGTCTCTAAAATCCACACAAAGTCTGATCTCCCCATTGTTCATACTCATAGGAACTAAATTTGAAACCTAGGATGTATGTTTGATAGGAAAAATTATCCCACTATCCAGTAGTTTGTTCAACTCTTTAAGCACTAGGGGCTCTAATTTGGGGTTAATTGGCCTTTGCCTTTGCCTAATTGGCCTAGAATTAGGCCCTAATTCTATGGTATGCTGGGTCAATTGGGGATCAAATCCTTTTAAATCAGCATAGTCCCAAGAAAATACATCATTAAATTATCTGAATAAAGCAATAAGAAACTCTTTTTCTTAAGGAGAGTTAAATTTACCAACCTTTAAAAGCTTGTCTCTAAAAATCTCAATCTCCTCATAATGATCCTCTTTGATCAGCATGCTGGTTTTATTCCTCTTGAACTGATCATAATAATTAAAGGTAGACTCCAGGCTGACCAATCCTTTAGGAAGCTTATTTTTTTCAGTTGTATAATTTGATCTTCCATATGCTGCTTTACTTTTTTATCGTTGGGAATGGAAAATTCCTCTATTTCAGCCATAAAACTCAAAATTTTCTCATCAATATTAAAAACTTTCCAGTTGATATCATTATCTAGAATGGATGGCCTAAAAAAAATCTTACTATGAGACTGATCTGAGATGACACCTTTATTTTCAGTAATAGAAACATGTTCACCAATACTAGCTAACATATTAGCATGCTGATTTTTCCTTCTAGGTACAAAAATGAGGTTGAATGCATCAAAATCTTCTAGAATATTAGATACTCTCAATTTATACAATTTTAAAATATCATTCTTAACAACATTGACCCTTCTCACCTGATTAACAACCAATTCACTGTCACCAAATGCCCGCAGGCATTTGATATTCCTATTTCTTTCCCACTCTACACCCTAGATCAAAACTTCATATTCAGCCATATTGTTAGAATAAAGAAAAGATAATTTGAATGCAGCATAAAATTTATCACCCTATGGTTATACAATCATAACTCCTACATCAACACCTTTCTTATTTCTAGTGTTAGGAATAGTCCCAAGAGATAATTGAGAGGGGGGGGGGGGGTGAATCAGTTATCTACAAGATTCAATTCTTTATCCAATTAAGCACAAAAGAACATAAAGCATAAACATGTAATAACACATCAACACAATTTTGGTTACAGGGAAACCCAAATAGGTAAAAATCCTAGTGGGAGTTGACTCCCACTAAAATTGTACTAGTGTATAATGATCCTTGTTAGAAGATCTTACAACCCTGTTAGGAATTGATCTTTACAATGCAATAAGTATAGTGACCTAGTCAAGGGTCAGACCCTGTTAGGAGTCTTTTATAATTAACCCCATTAGGGGTGAGGACACACTATCTGAGAGCTCATTTCTCAAATAGTGAAGGTTGCAACCTTCTGAATAACAAATACACACTATATCTAATTCTTGGTGAACTACAATGTAGACCTGCTATCTTGATCAGTTCCAATGTATAGTACACACTCTCTACTTGGTCACATAGACCTTCTGCTGATGGCTCAATACTTCACACCTTTTGCTCTGCTCTTATCTTTCAACTATCTGCCACACTTAGCAATCACTAATGACTTCCTATAAATATATTCCTTTAAATGATATAATCAATTTGTTCCATTAGAACCATCTTGAAATCATATTAGAGAAATAATACAACTATCCAATAACATCTCAGTTGGCTCTACTAAGCACACAACACAAATTAAGACCACCCGAAACTCCATGTGAGTAGACGCATCACTTCACACTGTCGGCTCCACCAAATTAAATGCTACTTTCTTCTCATGCTAAATTATTTCATGCGCTCTTAACCAAACATTCTTAATTCTTATAAAAACATAATACTGAGCACGCATATCACCATGATAGGAGAAACTACTACATTAACAAAAATGATGTTGGCTCTGTTAGATAAACTCAAGAAACTATAACTGGCAACTATAGACTTCATAACTCAAATTGTACTGCATATCAGACTTTGCGTCCATGAAAATATTATCATAAATATGTATACAACATAAATATAAATGTGTAAGGCTTCATTGCAACCATACTACAAATCACATACAGATTTCTCCCTTGGACATGTCAGCAACACTCACTGATACAAATTGCTATATTACTATCTTCACTCAGAATCGACCTCTATGCTTCTAATATCATGTTGATATCATATCTAGAAAACATATACTCAAGGCTCTCTCCATCAAGCTTCTATGCATGCTTCTTACCATATGTTATCATCAATAACAAACATATAGTCAGCACTGGCTTGTTGGAAAATCTCCAACAATCTCCCCCTTTGGCATTGATGGAAACATATGGAATTAAAAACACCACCAATCCAAATGAACAATTATTTTTATAATATTCTCCATTTCACCAAAAAAATTCCCCCAAGGATGAATCCTCCATCTCTTACTATTTTGTTTCTTCTTACTAAATACTCACTTTCCCTTTCTATAATTCTTTTATAACATTCTCCATTTCCTCAACAAAATTTCTTCAAGGATGAATCCTTCATCTTTTACTATTTTTGTTTTTCATGACTATATACTTACTCCCCCTTTGACATCAATGGAAAAGGGCGCCAATTAATTAAGCATTGATACTACTCCTTAAGTAGAGTAGTCAACCATTCATCAATCACTTAGGACTGATGCACTCTTGAAAACTCTAATCAAATGTAGGGAAGGGAATTACTCCTAGCTTCTCCCTGAGATAATCCAATGTATCCTTAGGTAAAGGCTTTGTGAATATGTCTACTAGCTGATATTTTGTACTAACATAGTCCAAATTTACCTCTTTCTCTACAACTTTCTCTCTTAGGAAGGGATACTTTATCTCGATGTGTTTTCTCTTTGCATGCATCACAAGGTTATTTGACATATTGATAGTGCTAGTGTTATCACAATGAATAACAATAGGATAATCAATCTGAATACCAAAATCTTTTATCATCTGCTTGATTCACACAATTGTAGAGAAATTTAATGCTGTTGCAAAGTACTCAGCTTCTGCTGTGGACTAAGAAATACAATTTTTCTTCTTACTTGTCCAAGTAACAAGTCTATCTCCAAGAAATACTGCTCCTCCTAAGGTACTCTTTCTATCATCAATGCAACCTACCCAATCTACATTTGTATATACATGGAGTTTTACATTTTCTAAATTAGGATACCATAAACCATAGTCTATAGTTCCTTTCAAATATCTAAATATCCTCTTTACTACCATGAGATGAATTTTTTTAGGTTCTGTTGCAAATCTTCCAACTATACCAACTGCATTGGAAATATCAGGTCTAGATTGAGTAAGATAGAATAGTTTACCAATCATAGACATTAACAAGGTTATGTCTATTGTTGTTGAATCATATTCTTTTGAAAGCTTGCATCCTATTATCATAGGTGTACTTACTGGCTTACAATCATCCATCTTGAATTTCTTCAATATCTCTTTGACATACTTAGACTAGTTAATGAAAATACCTTTGTTTGTCTACTGTACATTCAGTCCCAAAAAGTAATTGATAGAACCAATCATGCTCATTTCAAATTTTCTCTACATCTCCTTAGAAAATTTGGCACTAAGCTTGTCATTACCACCAAAGATAATGTCATCAACAAATATAGCAACTAACAATAGTCCATCAGGTGTCTCTCTTTTGAATAATTTACAATTTGCTTCTCCTTTATTGAATCCAATCTTAGTCAAGTATCCATCAAGTCTTTCATACCATGCTCTAGGGGCTTTCTTAAGTCCATAGAGGGCTTTCTTCAATCTACATACCATATCAGGTCTATCTGATAATGTAAATCCTTTAGGCTGCTCTATGTAAACTTCTTCTTTCATCTCTCCATTTAGGAATGCTGACTTGACATCCATTTGGTATACCTTAAAGTCTTTGAATGTATCATAGGCTAAAAACAACTTTATGGCTTCTAATCTACTTACAGGGGAAAATGTATCAAAATTATCAATTCCTTCTCTTTGCGCATATCCTTTACATACTAGTCTTGCTTTGTTTCTTACCATTGTTCCAACTTCATTCATCTTATTTCTGAATATCCACTTGGTTCGAATCACATTCTTATCACTAGGCCTAGGGACCAATTCCCATGTATCATTCTTAATTATCTGATCTAGCTCTTCTTTCATTGCTTCATGCCAATCTGAATCATTACATGCATCTTCAACACTTAAAGGTTCAATTTGTGAAATTAAACATACCTCTTCATTAGCTATGGAACTCTTTGCTTTTGATCTTGTCATAAATTTTCTTTTCTGATCTCCAATGATGTCTTCCTTTGAATGATATCTAGATTTGAATTTAGGAATATTAGGTGTGACTCTTTCATCTAACTTATGTGTTTCTTCTTCACTTGTTTTAGGGTCATTGAATAGAACATCAATGTTGTCAAACATTTCTTCAACACTTGCTTCACTACTAGTAGGTCTAGGTTATTCTTCAATCATGGGTGCATAATCATGATATCTTTCTTGAATCATGAACTTCTCATCAATATTAACATGAGCACTTTCAATTATTTTCTTCAATCTCAAATTAAAACATCTATAAGCTTTTATTTTAGTAGAGTAACCAAGAAAAATACCTTCATCACTTCTTGCATCAAACTTGCCAATGACTTCATCTCTCTTGATGTAGCACTTTCTTCCAAAGATTTTGAAGTATTTTACTATAGGTACATTCTCAAACCATAGCTCATAAGGTGTCTTTTCTGCACCTAGCCTCAATTGAATTCTATTGATAGTATAGATTGCAATATTGACCGCATCTCTCCAATAGGTGTGTGCCACCTTTCCTTCAATCATGATGGTGCGTGCTATATCAAGTATGATCCTATTCCTCCTTTCTGCAATTACATTTTGTTGAGGGGTTCTAGGTGGACTTAGCTATCTTTTTATCCCATGTTCTTGGTAGTACTCATAAAATCTGTCAGAGGTGAATTCTCCTCTTCTATTTGATCTCAGACATTTAATTTTCAATCCAAACTCATTTTCAACCTTAGCTTTGAATATTTTGAACTTCTCAAATTCTTATGATTTGTCTTTTAAGAATGCAACCCACATCATTCTAGAATAATCATCAACAAACAAAATAAAGTACCTTTCACCATAGTATGTTCTTTTTTGAGTTGCTCCACATAAGCCTGTATGAATTATATCCAACTTGTTCTCCACTAAATTATGCTTGCTCCTGAACAAATTCCTCACATGTTTTCCCATCACACACTCCCTGCACATTATAGCTACTAGTTTTACAATTCTAGGAAGGTCTCTTACTACCTTTACATTTCTTATCTTTACTATGTTGTCAAAATTGATGTGACATAGTCTCTTGTACCATAAGCAATTGTCATCTACTTTAGAAAAAATACAACTTGCTTCAGGATTAAGATGAAAAAATTACCTTTAGTCTTTGAACTAGGTGAAATCATCTCTCCTTTTTTTATTAATGATGCACTTTTTGTCTTTGAATTCCAACTAATATATTTTGTCAAGGAACTATCCAAAACTTAGTAAGTTATGCTGCAAACTATCAACATAAAGAACATAATCAGTTCTATTCTTTCCATCCAAGGTGATAGCTCCTCTACCTATGATAGGTTTAGGAGTGTTGTCTCCAAATCTAACCATGGCACCTTTGTATCTATCCAGATCAACAATTCTATCCTTATCTCCTATCATATGATGTGAGAAACTGTTGTCAATGATCCAATCTATCCTGATGTCAACTTGTGAAATCAGTGCTAACTCTTGTGCTTTCTTTTCATCTTCAAGGTCCATTTCATCAAACATTTTCTCCATGTCTTCAAGATAAATGAATCCAATTTCATCTTTTGTTGAATCTTCATCTGATACTCCATCACCAGCATAGTAACATTCTTTTGTATACTTAGGCTTGTAGTTAGTTTTGAACTTCTTGACTCTTGTAGGACACTTAGATGAAAAGTGACTAATCTTGTTATATGAAAAGCATTTTAATGGTAACTGACCTTCATATTTCCCTTTTCCTTTCCTTTCTTTATTAGCAATCAAAGGAATCAAACCATCTAGTTCTTTTTGTTCATCATCATCATCATCAAAATTACCATAAGTGTTCAAGGATTTCTTACCATGGACTGAGACTTTGAAGGTTGTTTCACTTTTAGACTTTCTCTTCAATATTGATATCTCAAAGGCTGAAAGCTTTCTAATTAAGGTCTCTCTTTTGAAGTATTTTGTGGACTGCATAGTTTCATCTAGGATGCATATCTTGTTGTCATATTATGGTGTCAAGGTAGTCATCAATTTATCCATTATGTCTTCTTCCAAAATTTCTCCACCATTGTTTCTGATTCCATGTCTTTCTGCATGCATTCTTGGCTTGAATATCTCCTTCAAACATATCTTCTAGATACTTCCACATCTTATAGGCTTTGTCCATTTTCTTGATCTCTGAAAACTCATTGTCAGATAGGGAGATGATAAGGGCTTCTTTGGAATTAGCATTTGAAGTGAACATCTCCTTTTGCTTCAAGGTTGCATCATCTTTTACAAGATTTGCTAGAGAGGGAATTTGAACTTCTTTGGTAGCTACTTAAAAAATCTCAAAGGCAATGCACTACAAATGTGTCATCATTTTGTTCTTCCAGTCTAGATAGTTCTCTCCATCAAACTTAGGACTTTCTTTTCTAAAGAATACTATCTGATCAGCCTCAAGTTGTTAAAATTTCTCTCCAAGGCACTTGGCTCTGATACCAATTGCTAGGAATAGTCCCAAGAGATAGCTGAGAGGGGGGTGAATCAATTATCTACAAGATTTAATTCTTTATCCAATTAAGTACAGAAGAACATAAAGCATAAACACAATTTTGGTTACGGGGAAACCCAAATAGGTAAAAACCATGGTGGGAATTGACACCCACTAAAACTACACTAGTATATAATAATCCATGTTAGAAGATCTAACAACCCTATTAGGAGTTGATCTTTACAATGAAATAAGTATAGTGACCTGGTAAAGGGTCAAACCCTATTAGGAATCTTTTATAATTAACCCTGTTAGGGGTTAGGATGTACTATCTAAGAGCTCACTACTCAAATGGTGAAGGCTACAACCTTCTGAATAACATATACACACTATATCTAGTTCTTGGTGAAATACGATGTAGACCTGCTATCTTGATTAGTTCCAATGTATAGTACACACTTTCTACTTGGTCACATAGACCTTCTGTTTATGGTTCAACACTTCACACCTTATTCTATGCTCTTATCTTTCAACTATCTGCCATACTTAGCAATCACAAATGACTACCTATGAATATCTTCCTCTAAATGATATAATCAAGTTGGTCTATTAGAACCATATTGAAATCATATTGGAGAAACAATACAACTCTCCAATAACATCTCAATCAGCTCTACTAAGCACACAACACAAATTAAGAGCGCACAACTCCATGTGAGTAGACACATCACTTCACATTGTTGGCTCCACAAAATTAACTGCTACTTTCTTCTCAGGTTGAATTACATCATGCGCTCTTAACCAAACATTCTTAACTCTTATCAAAACATAATACCAAGCATGCATACCACCATGATAGGTGCAAATACTACAATGTAAAAAAATAATGTTAGCTCTGTTAGATAAACTTAGGAAACTGTAACTAGGAACTACACACTTCATAACTCAACATGTACTACATATCAGACTCTGCGTCCATGAACATATCATCATACATATGTCTAAAACATAAATATAAATGTGAAAGGCTTAATTGAAACCATACTGCAAATCACATACATAATTCTTCCTAGGACCTGTCAAGAACACTCACTGATACAGACTGTTGTATTACTTTCTTCACTTAGAATCAACCTCTACACTTATGATATCATGTTGATATCATAGCTAGGAAACATATACTCAAGGCTCTCTCCATCAAGCTTCCATGCACTTTGCTTACCATATGTTGTCATTAATGACAAACATACAGTCAACATTGGCTTGCTAGAAAATCTCCAACATCTAGATCCATCAAACTACAAGTCCCAGAGCTAATTTGACAATTCTAAATCAAAATCCCAGGCTTTCATTAAGTTAGGCATAACAATGTCAGATTCTAAAATCATATAATTTCCATAACTAACATCATACATAAAACTATCTTGGTCATCTCTAGTTGTCCACTCATCTAATTAAATATTGTAAATTCCCTCAGTTTGAGTGTTAAAGGTTGGATAGTCCTTGATCTCATCTGAATCTATGATCACAAAACTAGCATTAATGGGACTTGGATTATACGGCTCTATGTGATCTTTGATCAATGACTCTGATTTGATGGTCGCCTTGCTTCCATACCTTGTTCTAAAAAACATATGGGACCAATTTGATGAAAAGTATCCATCTATTTTGGCTGTAAAATCTCTAGATAAACATAGAGAAAAATAGGGTGGCAGATCTATAACATAAATATCCTATGGAATTGAAAAATTTGGGAATGCAGGAAGATTCAAACTTGCATTTTTGATAACTCCTAAAGTTTTAACTGAGGAACCATCTAACTAGACAGCTCCTTTCTCAAGAGGCTCATATTTTATATCCAATAAATCAACAATCTTTTTAGGCATTACTGTGATGGTCACACCACTATTGATGCAGGAGCATCCTGGGTGTAAGAGCAATCTTGCATCGCCCAAAAAAATATTTCTATTTTTATATTCAATAAGGGCTATTTTGTGCAGAGCTGCTATTTATAGAAAGTTACTATTTTTGGTAATTTTTGTATGTGCTCAGAATGATCTGATTTCTTTCTTGGAGGTTCATTTTGGTCATATAATTCTGCTAGTAAAGTTTCATTGCCAGATCAAGTGTATATTGGAAGATATTGAAGATTTTTGGTATTGGCAGCAGGGTACAGAAACTTTGAACTCAGTTTTGAAGGCTTTAGAGGCCCCGAATGAGGTCAAAAATTTGGGTGATGGGTGCTTGCACAAGTCAAGCCTGTAGAGCACTTCATGGCATTTCTGAAATGGGGTTATAATAGTCAATTGGGTCAACTGGTGATGACTTATGGTCTTCGGAAGTTGGGCCACCTGAAATGGTAGAAAATAATTTTCTTCAAAATTTATGTTCGGGTTTCAAAGGTTATCTTGAGCCGACTATGATGTAATAAAATGTAAAATAAAATAATTCTAAGTTTGATCGGCCTTATTGGCTAAAATTCTGGAACCTTCCCAGGCGGTGGAAAATTGCCTATATAAGGAAGGCTGTATTATTGTCTTAGGCAGTTCAGAATAGTTCTGGGTAGTAGATCTGGGTAATAGTTCGAAGCTTTGTCCTACAGAATATTGTAAGGGAATGCCCATGTGGCTTTGCATATTGTAATTCTGAAAGTTTGTAATTCCACATTTGTGGAGATAATAAGAAGCCAATTTTTTGTTCTTGCATATTGTTGTTGTTTCTCTATTTCTGTTATGTTCTGTTATGTGTTTGTGGTATTAAGGATGTGTTTGTGGTATTAAGGGTGCTCCCTTAATACCACAAACACATAACAGAAATAGAAAAACAACAACAATATGCAAGAACAAAAAATTGGCTTCTTATTATCTCCACAAATGTGGAATTACAAACTTTCAAAATTACAATATGCAAAGCCACATGGGCATTCCCTTACAATATTCTGTAGGACAAAGCTTCGAACTATTACCCAGATCTACTACCCAGAACTATTCTAAACTACCTAAGATAATAATACAACCTTCCTTATATAGCCAATTTTCCACTGCCTGGGAAGGTTCCAGAATTTTAGCCAATAAGGCCGACCAAACTTAGAATTATTTTATTTTACATTTTATTACATCATAGTCGGCTCAAGATAACCTTTGAAACCTGAACAAAAATTTTGAAGAAAATTATTTTTCGCCATTTCAAGTGGCCCAACTTCTGAAGACCATAAGTCATCACCAGTTGACCCGATCGGCTATTATAAACCCATTTCGGAAATGCCACGAAGCGCTCTACAGGCTTGACCTGTGCAAGCACCTGTCACCCAAATTTTTGACCTCATCCAAGGCCTCTAAAGCCTTCAAAACTGAGTTCAAAGTTTCTGTACCCTGCTGCCAATACCGAAAATCTTCAATATCTTCCAATATACACTTGATCTGGCAATGAAACTTTACTGGCAGACTTATATGACCAAAATGAACCTCCAAGAAAGAAATCAGATCATTCTGAGCACATACAAAAATTACCAAAAATAGTAACTTTCCATAAATAGCAGCTCTGCGCAAAATAGCCCTTATTGAATATAAAAATAGAAATATTTTTTTGGGCGATGCAAGATTTCTCTTACACCCTGGATGCTCCTGCATCAACTATCTACCATACAATTATGCACTAACTTATTTCCAATAATCAAGGAAACATAAAAAGGAGGATGTTTAGCATTTGCAAGCTTCTTAACTTCCTTTACTATTGTTTCTTTTACATTTGAAGGCTCTGGATTAGCCATAACAGTCCTAGAAGGCTTCTTAATAGCTTGTTGTGAGCTTTTTGTCTTTTTGGATAGCTCTCCTTTTAATATCTTAGCCTATCCTGGAATAGATAGAGTTTCCCACATAGTCATAGATACATTCATTTTCTTCATTCTATCAACAATATTATAAGGAACAAAAAACTGTACCTTCTGAGGAGATCTAGGAGTACTCTGATCTGCATGCTTCTAATTTTGATCTTTTATTATCGGAGAAGAGTGATCTTTCAATATTGAAACTGGTGTAGTAGGAACATTACCACTTGATTTCTTTAATTCTAGATCTCTCTTCTTGGCTCTAGTATTTTCTAACATAGATGAATCATCATTTAGGCCACAAAATTCCTCCTCTTTCCAATTTAGAAAACCAGTATCTAGAACATTCAGATCTGATTGTTGTTGAATCTCCTCAGCAGGTATATTCTATTGTGAATTAACTAAATTTTGCACCATAAGAGCCTAATTAAGCACTCCATTGATACACATTGATTAGTTATGAGATTCATTACATGGATAACACCACTTAGTAGAAAGGTTATTTTGGATGGGTACTATATCTCTAACAACATTAAGGAGTGTAGGATTATAAGGTCTATAAGGCCTATGATTCCAATTCTACCTATTTGCATTGTTATTCCCTTGGAATTGTTGTTTGTTACCTTGAATGGTAGGTTGATTAGCATATTGGGATGAGGAACCAGAAAACTCATTTTGAGGCATAGGGTTTGCTTGTGCTTGATTCTTCTTAAGGCTCACTAATTCATTGCCAAAGGTCTACAATAAACTTTGAATTTTTTGTTGGCTATCCTTTATGTTTTGTAGCTCATTCAAAGGGGTTACTAGCACTATCTCTTGAATTTTAAATGATGGCACATAACAAAGAGGTGGGACAACCAATGTCATATTAGATTGAATGCTAGGAAAGAAGGCAATAGGTGGCCTGGGAGCTTTTTTTCCCGCCTGAATGAGACAATTTTCTTCCCTAATATCAGTATCAAGAGCTTGAGGTAAATAAATACCTCCCATAGATTATATCATGACTGATATATTTCTATTCAAACTCTTAAGAAAATACAAGAACTCATATTCAACAGAGGGTCTTACTGTAGCAGGAATCATGTTCCAAGTCTTTTGGAAACAAAGATTGAAATCACTCATCTCCTCTTGTGGAGCCCTCTTAATAGTTGTCAATTACTCCACCAAAGACAGGTTGTCAGAATTGTCCTCAAAGAACTTAGATAATCCCTCTCCCAATGCATTCCATGTATAAATACATGCCACTAGAAGACTTCTGAACCATTCTAGTGCTTTACCCTTCAGTGATGGAACCAATAGCTTCAAAGCTACATCCCTCTCTGATATGTGATGGACATTGCAAAGAGATACAATATCTCTGATGTGCTCTATGGCTGTTGTTTTCCCTTCTCCAATGACTAATGGTAACCCATTTAAAGCTCCCAATGGAATGTTGTTGTGGTTGGAAATCCTTAGAGGATTGCCTTGATCAAAAGGCACAAATGGAAGATTCCTTGCCATTGCTGGAAGTGTTGTAGTAGAACTTGATGGTAATGACTGATTTACCACTCATGGCTATTTAGGAACAACTTGAATTTGAAATGCTACAAAATCTTCAAAAACTTCCTTCTTTGCATCAGGAAATTCAGTGCGGCCGACGGAGGAGCTGAACTTCTTTCAGATCTTATCTTCCTTGGCCTTCCTGGTCTCCTACCCCTTTGTAGAGGTTGAATAGAAATCTCTCCAGGACCTCTAGGCTCTCTTTGCACGGGTCTACCTCTCCTAGTAAAAGACAACTACAAAAACTTAAATTCTTTAAGAATCCTTGTTTGGATTTGATTCATGTATCACAAGGTCCCACTAGGCATGCCAAAAAAATTTGAGGCTTGAAAATATCACCCTAACTAAGGCATTACGGTTCACAAATATTTCATCCTTACAATGGAAACCTTCTCGGGTTGTGGGTGGACTCTGATTGAGAAGGAGTCTCCAAATTCTAGGCCGATTCCTATTTGATTTGGAATATCGCTTGAACTAACCTTGATTGGGAAAAGGGAAGAAAGAAATGCTTCTAAAAAAATGAATAAAAGTGGGGTGATACACCAAAATTGAACTCAGATTTACTTGGAATCTAAAACCAGCATCCACAATGCACATACTAATGAGACAGGAACTATCATTCATTGATCAACATATAGGTTAACTTAACTTCACTACTAGGGTATAAACCACAAACAGTGATAATTTGTCAACAAACATACAAATTCCACACAAGGCTTGAATTTTGATCACTAAGAGGAGGAATAGGATTAATTCACTTCTCCTTGTTACAAAATAGATAAACACTTAATGTAGAATGATGAAAAGGATCAAATTCAATATTCAAAATATGAGAAAATATGGACCACTTGCATTATTTTCCTCAAAATCTGATAAATGTAGGTTACAAAACATAAGCTAAGGTACAAAGGAAAAAAATAGTTCACTAAGTCCTCCTCTCAACAATCTTGAACCCCAAAAACTGATTAAGAAAATCAATCTTATAGCCTCCTAAAGCCTCCAATTCAAAAATCATACCCCCTAATGTAAGCCCTAAATCAGCTCAAATTTAGCCAAGAAACCCTAAGTTACTGATGCAGGAGCATCCTGGGTGTAAGCGCAATCTTGCATCACCCAAAAATATTTTTGTTTTTGAATTCAATAAGGGCTATCTTGTGCAGAGCTGCTATTTATGGAAAGTTACTATTTTTGGTAATTTTCGTATGTGCTCAGAATGATCTGATTTCTTTCTTGGAGGTTCATTTTGGTCATATAAGTCTGCCAGTAAAGTTTCATTGCCAGATCAAGTGTATATTGGAAGATATTGAAGATTTTCGGTATTGGCAGCAGGGTACAGAAACTTTGAACTCAGTTTTGAAGGCTTTAGAGGCCCCGGATGAGGTCAAAAAATTGGGTGACAGGCGCTTGCGCCTGTCAAGCCTGTAGAGCGCTTCGTGGCATTTCTGAAATGGGGTTATAATAGCCGATCGGGTCAATTGGTGATGACTTATGGTCTTCGGAAGTTGGGCCACCTGAAATGGCAGAAAATAATTTTCTTCAAAATTTCTATTTGGGTTTCAAAGGTTATCTTGAGTCGACTATGATGTAATAAAATGTAAAATAAAATAATTCTAAGTTTGGTCGGCCTTATTGGCTAAAATTCTGGAACCTTCCCAGGCGGTGGAAAATTGCCTATATAAGGAAGGCTGTATTATTGTCTTAGGCAGTTCAGAATAGTTCTGGGTAGTAGATCTGGGTAATAGTTCGAGGCTTTGTCCTATAGAATATTGTAAGGGAATGCCCATGTGGCTTTGCATATTGTAATTCTGAAAGTTTGTAATTCCACATTTGTGGAGATAATAAGAAGCCAATTTTCTGTTCTTGCATATTGTTGTTGTTTCTCTATTTCTATTATGTGTTTGTGGTATTAAGGGGAGCACCCTTCATCAGTTACATGCATTTATAATGCCACTAATTATGCCCCTTAATGTTGGTTTTTAAAGATAAATGTCCTTTTACAATATACCGACATATTACAAAATAATTTTTTTAAACTCAATATGTATCCAACCTATACAAAACTTAAACCTAGATAAAAACCTTAGTCTAAACCATTGCAAATTACAAAGGGTCAACATGACCACTATGCAATTTGCAACCCATGTGAAATATCTCTGAGGTAATGTGCAAGGTGGCATTTGCAATCTCAAGGGTCTAGTTGTTGTACACTTCTAGAGTTAAGGCATTTACTATTCCTATCATTCAAACTTAGATTTTCCATAACTTTGTTTGTTCCTTGATTTTCGCATTTCATTTGTGGTTTCATTTTGGGGAAAACATTAGGGAAAACTCTAAATCATGGTGAAATTCTGTAAGTTTTCCAGCATATGAATTTTTTATTCTTTGTGTTTAATCTCATCTGGAGATCACTGATATATTATAGAGGCTGAAACTATTGAGGCTCGGGCCTTGACTACAACTTGGAACATGAGCTATGATCATGACTATTGTTTATAACCAAGGCTTGAACACCGAGCTTGAAACTCCACATTTTGAGGTTTTTATTGCACTTTGAGTACTTGGGATCCATGTAACTGGAAATACGGGTTTAGCAACAAGCTTGGGATTTTTTCCTAGCATGCATCACGAGTATATAGCTCAGGCTGAGCTGTGGCTGAAACATGAGCTTGAAGCTCAACTTATTTTCACTATGTGATTGAAATATTACTATGGTCAAGAGCTCACTTGTGACTTTGACATATTTGAATCACAACTTTAGACCAGGCCCTATGTCAGAACTCGGGCTTTATTTTCAAGTTGTAATAGAGATCTTGTCTTTAAACACCGACTGTTGAGGTTATGGTAGTTATTTCTTATGAAGCTCGGGCTTATGAACTATAAACTTGAGCTGGAGCTATAATAGTGGGCTCAACTTGGACTCCACTAATTTTTAAGGCTTGAGCTTAGACTTAGATCAACTTAAGATAAGTAATGGTACATCCTTTCTTTGCTTCTCTTAACTTTTATATTATGTTGAAGTCGAGTCCACTATTCTAGCTTGCAATGATTTTTTTTTCCTGGGGTTTGTTGCTTGCTCATCTCAGCCCAAAATTTGAAAATCTTTTAGCCATGAGCTGTAACTTTGGTTGAACTCAAGCTGGTACTATTTTATTCATCTTGTAATGACTTGGGGTTTCTTTATCTTCTTGTTCACTAATAACAGTGATCCTTTCTTGAACTAAATGCTATTGTCTTACATACAATAGTCATTTTTAACACTATTTTTGCCTTTAGCTGTGTGTCAATATTTTTCCATCCATCTTCAGTTTATAATTCTTTATAATTGTGTCCACTGTTGACTAACAAAAGTTACCACAACTATTGCACTTGCTTCTCAACTATCAAAATCAAGAACGCCATGTTGAATTTGCAATGCTATGCTCTTTGCTTCATTATGATGCTTGACTGTAACAATTACATGTGCATGAAATTTGAATGCAAAAAAAGATATTTAAGTCTTTATGTTGTCATATGGTTTATAATGTACAACAAGTACTATGACTCTTTTCACTGGTTGAAAATGCTTGAATATAACTAGTGACTGACTGGCTTTTTCCCATTTTTTGCAAAAAAATAAAATAGTGACAGTGTATAAACATAATTTCATCAAATAGGAAATTCAACATATGTAAAAATGTTTATTTTTATTTGTTTAAGAGGTTTGAGCACTGGCTCTTGACACTCAAAAACACCAGAATATGAACTTGATGGAGTTCGAGCACGGGTTCGTGACACCTATGAATACACTTTGTAAACATTCCTTGACACTTTCAAACACAATTGCAATAGAATTTTTTTTTAATTTGAACATTAATATTTTGATTTGTTGCAAAACTATAGTTTGGTCACTTCCTTAGCATTTTACATTTGGCATTGTCAAATGAATTATTTTCCAAAGCATTGCAAAAGATGTAGATGATACATTTCTGAAAAACACATAATCTGAAAGCACTTGTATTTTAATCATTTTGCAATAGCATTGTTACTTTTGTAAATACATCATGGTTGTTTCTCTTTTATGTACAGTGCACATCACTTGTGAGTTCTTTGTCTTTATAAGTACAGGCTGTAACATCTTTTAATGCACTTGATACTGCATCATTTTCTTCTGACTGTGATATGAAAACTAGTCAATTGAGCACTATAACTTTGACTTTGTCAAGCTTAGAAACAAAATCGAACTCATCTTGTTAGGTTAGTGAACATGATTAAAACATCAATTTTGTATGAATGCCAAGAATGGTGACATTTATGAATTAATACTAGTCAAGTAATGATGTTCACTACCCTAACAAGA
>BSBK01012344.1:0-112466 GCA_027943335.1 Chamaecyparis obtusa
CATCATCATGCATCACCATGCATCACCATGAAAATCATAATGTGTTTTCATACACAAAATATTTAGAGTGGTGCATGTTATTTCTATTCAACATGGTTGTCTCACGTGCCACCATTAGCATCCTAATTCCTTATCATACATGAAATATCTAGAATGGTGCATGTTATTTCTCCACTTCATGAACATTGACATATTTAGGGTGGTAAATGTTGTTTCTCTTCAATATGGTCCTCCAATGCATCACCATGAACATCCTAATGCCTTATCATGCATAACATATTTAGAGTGGGGCATATCATTCATATTCAACATTGGTCTCTAATGTATCGGCACAAGCAAGCTAATCCCTTCTTTTACATAACAAGTCTAAAGTGGAACATGTTAATTCTACATGACATGGTCCTTGGAGGATACATCCAAACCCTTCCATCTTTCTATCATGACTATTTCTAGCCAATATCATGAATCCCTTTATATCACCTCATTCTATCATCTAGTTACCCCCAACCTTGGTTTTTCCTATATCATACCTATGTTGAGCTAAAGTTTACCTCCATGCAATCTAGTACAATTCCACCCATCAATTTTGATACTACTAGATAAATCCCTTTATCTCGCCTCGTTCTATCATCCACTTGCCCCTAGCCTTGGCTTTTCCCATATCATAGGTGTCAAGCTAAAGTTTTCCTCCATGCAATCCAATACAA
This sequence comes from Chamaecyparis obtusa, assembly GCA_027943335.1. Classification (NCBI taxonomy): domain Eukaryota; kingdom Viridiplantae; phylum Streptophyta; class Pinopsida; order Cupressales; family Cupressaceae; genus Chamaecyparis; species Chamaecyparis obtusa. The sequence goes on from BSBK01012344.1 coordinate 708, forward strand.
TTCCACCCATCAATTTCGATACTACTAGATCAATCACTTTATCTCATCTTGTTCTATCATCCACTTGCCCCTAGCCTTGGCTATTCCATATCATAGGCGTCAAGCTAAAATGTGCCTCCATGCAGTCCAATACAATTTCACCTATCAATTTTTATACTACTATCATTCTAAACAACCCATGCAAACTTTACTAAAAAGAGAAATGGCTTATGTGTTCTATGGCAAGATCTATACATCTTTTTATGGGTTATTAAATACTCAATGAATTATTTATTGGTTGTTAAATGTTCATATAATTTTGTTTCAATGATTCTTCTTAGTTTAATGAGATATGCCAAGTGAACATTGAATGTTGCTTCATTCAAAGTCATGATGACTTGTAATTTTTGTGCAATGAAATATTTTGATCAATTTTGTTGTCTTGGGCATATTTTGATCTTAGTTGTGCTTGTTTTTTCTCAAACCCTCTTTCCATTGAGTTATAATATTTTATAAGGTGACATCAAAGTTTTGGATCTTTATTAGACGTGTGACATCAAGGTTTTGGATCTTTTAGATGTACAACATAGAGGTTTAGAATTTTTCTTAGATGTATGACATCAAGATTTTCAATCTATTTAGATGTGAATTCATATTGGTATAACCTTTGTATACTTTTGGTGTTCATCTTAGATATATTTTTGTACTTTTTAGAAATATCTAAAAATAATAGATCAATTCTATAATTAGTAAATATACCCAAATAATAAATAATGAGTTAATATCATGCATTGAAGACATTAATCCAAAATAAAATATAGTTAAAATAAATATTAAAATGTTTATTTTTCTTCTCTACAATTATTTAAATATTATCTCTCTTAAGAATTTGTGACTAAAAATTAGAATATTTCATATTTTTATAAATATATTTAAGTTTGATAAATCATTATACTTGTTAATTTAATAAATTAAAATAAATATACATTTTTATAAAGTAATTTATAAAAGATAATACAAAATCATCTTTTTGAAATATTTGTTTAATTGTTTAAATGTTTTTATAAAAAAATTAAGTAATTTTTTTCTCTTTTAAAATTACATATTTTAACTTAATGTTTTGAATATTATGCAAAAACAGGTTTTACAAAGGACCCAAAACCCAAAGAGTAAGAGATACGAATATTCAGTAAAAGTAGCTGGAAAGTACAACTAAAACAGCTAAGGGGGACACAAATCAGCCCAAACAACCGACACCGAACAAAACGAAACAAAACTAAAGAGAACAGCAAAACAAATCGCTCTCAGCTTCTAAATGGAATCTTCCATCTTCTTCTCTAATTCTGTCATATGTTTCAAGTTCTCCAAGTTCTCCATGAGAACTTCAATCTCCTTGCTGAAATATTTTAACCTAATATTATTAACTAAAATAAATAATCATTCAATTTCAAAATTATACATATAAATAATTAAAATTATTTAAAAAAATCCTATATGTTTTTTTCAACCAATCTTATGAATGATCACATTAATAATCAATCATGAGAAAGGGAATGCCATTTACGGAAATAAAACATCCATTAACAAAATTAACAAAATTATAAAGTTATGTGAAAAAAGAAAAAAAAATCTTCCAAAAGGCCGAGGAAACATACAAAATAGTAATAAAACTGAAAATTTATATGAACTTAAAATTATTACGTTTATTCATTCTCCATTATCTATTCATAATTCATGGTCCTGTATATATAGATTCAATAATATAACAGATATTTTCCTAAACAATTAACCAAAGGCACTATTAAAGTTCATTATCCTTGGTAAGCATTGTAAAAGCTTTCACTTTCTGCGTTTAACACTTGGGCCCAGTAAATAAGACGCCATTAACGGGAACAAGACTTCCAATAGATCAGCAGATACAAGGAAAATGAATGCACTCGAACGCATGCAATCCATGAGACCCATTTGAATTTTCAGACTTTTATTTCTTTTTTCACTAACCATATTTTACTACAAGCTATTTGCTGTACTACAGCTCGTTAGAGTATCACCAAAGAGATTAAATGGGTACAATTTATATACTGTACTTTCCTACTCGATTTGTTGGAGCTTAAGCTCACGGTAGAAATTGCCTATGAACATTTCTGATTTTTCATACAATTCTTCAGCGCTCAGCATCTCCTCCTCTTTCTCCTCATTGCACTCAGAAGCCGTGATTTGCCCTTCACCAACTTCTTCAATCAAATCCGAAGAAACCAGCTGGGTTTCTCCACATTCTTCTTTACCAGGTTCGAAACCGCGACCTCCTCCTTAACGGCAACTTTATCTTCACTTTCATCGCTATCTACTACTTTGCTAGTGTAAACATCGGCAGAATTGTTCATTTGAGAATCTTCTGAAGAATCATCTGAAACTTGTGTTTGATCACTCGTAGAAGAGTAAGTGAGCGCCCCAGATTTAACATCGCTAGTATTGTTCATTGAGAATCGCCTGAAGAATCATCTGAAACTTGTGTAGAAGAGTAATTGAGCGCCCCAGATTTAACACCAAGAGTAACAATAACAACATTGAGAACAAGGTAGAGAAACGGAGGTCGAAACCAGGCAGTCACACATCCCACCCACAACAAAAAGCTCCGCACTTGGCTTCAAGGCAAATGGCAACACAAACACCGGAACGCAGGCCAAAATGGCCTTCACAGAAACCAAAGCTACCCTTAAACTTTTGTATTCTCTTCTTTCTGAACCCATTCTAACAAAAGAAAGAAAGAACAGAAATCACTCTACCAGTATTTAGAGAAAACTAGACTAAATTGGCAGGACTAAAAGGTACAGCTCGTCAGTAAGCCTGGAGTTCGAGTCGTGTGCAGGACGAAACTAAACAAAGTTAGAGGAATATTCAGGTTCAGGGGTGGAGGGAGAGATATATAGGGGAAGAGCATTAGTATCCATATATTTAGTTTTGTGTATTTGTAGAGTGACATCTAGAATTTTTTGTTTTTATATGCAAGTTGATAATTTAAAAAATATTTTTTAACTTTTAGGTATTCATGAAACTCTTGTAGAGAGCATCAAATGTCAAGTGTTAAAATGCCCTTATTCAAAGTGTCCTCCAATATCTACTTAAAGATATATCAATAGTTGTTTACTCAAAATTGTCAGTAATTATGAATAAATATTCTAGTAGTTGTACACAAATATTCCAATACTAATGCATAAATGAATCAATTACCAACTTTAAAGAATTAAAAAATAATAAACTATTAGCACATGTGCTATTATTTCCATAACTCCTTTAAAATTAGTAATTAAGGAGTCACATGTATTTCATAATCAATTAAATTCATGGTGTCTGTATACATAAACAGTAATGGTTGTCACTAGGGGGGTGTCCATCGCTGAGGAAGGGAGATGGAATAGAAATGCCAATTCAGAGCTCAATTATGAATTCCTCCGTGCGATGTTGATGTGCTTCAGTCTGCCTTACATCAAACAGGAGTACTGGCCCTCGGTTTTCCCGATGAAAAACCTGAGGTATTTGATTTGAATTAAGTCGGTCGAAATGGCTTTTTGCCATCTACAATCAGAGTTTCGCCACCACCATGGTTATGGGACCATCGGAATGTACGATTCATAGTGTATTTTATAATTTGTAAAATATATTATAGTAAATTTGTAAAATATATTATGGAATCATGTATTCTGGTGGCTTTATAGACACTGATTTTTAACTACATTTTTAGAATGATGAATGTCAAGTAATTTGTTTCCTCACCAAACATTTTGTCTTATCCATTGGGACAGAACTAGTTGGGGCTTATGTTGTTATGTTCATAGTATTCATGCGTAGTTTTGTCATACCTTTTTTTTCGTAGTCAACTTGTCACTTTAAATTTTGGTTTATTTTTGTGCATCCAATGGAAGGAGTGAATTAGGGTGAATATGATGGATGGAGGGTGTGAATTAAAATATAGGTGATGTGATGGATGAAGGGTGTGAATTAGGGTAAAGCTGAATGTGATGTAATAAATGAAAAGAAATGTGTAAAAGTAAGTGTAAAATTTGGTGTCGTATGTACTTATGCAAAGTGTTTTGTAATGTGTTATTTATGTAATATCACTTGTTGTCTATTGCAATCATGCCTTGATTGTGGAATTTTTCTAATGTGGAATGACAATTGCTCTACAATACAATAATTAATTAGCGAAGAAAATGTTATTTAACTAACCTTGAAAAATGACAAATGTCAGACTCCTCACTAGATATTTTTGTACCCTTATAGTTGGGCCCTTGGTGGGTTCGTTGTATTCATGTGGAGTCATATCAATACCCTTTTTATGTTATCAATTAGTCACTAATTTAAATTTTGTGTATCACATGGAAAGAGTGAATGTAATCAAATAAGCTTGAATGTGATGGATGGAGTGAATGGATTAAGATTAAGGGTGGACATGATGTAATAAATGAAAAGTAAATGTGTAGTAAGTGTAAATTTTAGTGTTGAAGAAAAGTATTTTATCTTGTTTATTCTATGTAATGATACTTTCTACCCACTATAATGATCCCTAATTCATGAGATTTTCCTAATGTAGATTGAGAATTTCTCTACAATTGAGTAATTGATTAAAAACCAAGATAAGAGCATTTTAACCACCCTACAAAATGAGGAATATGGGTAAGTTTTCTCCTCGTGTATTTTTATCCCTTCCATTAGGACATAAGTTGGTCAGCCTTTTTGTTGGTGTGTTAATTGTATTCATGTCAAGCTACATCTATGTACCCTTTTTAATGTAATCAATTAGTCACTACATTAAATTTTGATTTTGAATTTGAGGTTTGTTTAAGTGCAAATTATGTGGAAGGAGTGAATGCATTATGATAAGTGAAAGGTAGTTTGGTGTGATAGATAGAGGGAATGCATTTAGATAAGGGAAAATGTGAAAGAGATGTAATAAATGAATGGTAATGAGGATTAGAATCAAGAGTGATTCAATTTTATTCAAAAATAGATTTGTTGATGTTTAGTATTATATTAATTATTATTGGCATTGGGAGCTTGGCTCGATTGGTGAGAGCTTCATGCTATGAAGCACAAGGTATGAGGTCCAATCTTCCCCCAACCCACATGGTACTAGAGGACGCGTCACACTAGCATCAATGGTCACGTTAAAAAATTTACCTGGTGCATTGTAGTTTATAGGGGATGTTATACTTGATTCCTACAGTTTAATATATATATATATATATATATATATATATATATATATATATATATATATATATATATATATATATATATATATATATATATATATATATATATATATATATATATATATATATATATATATATATATATATATATATATATATATATATATATATATATATATATATATATATATATATATATATATATATATATATATATATATATATATATATATATTTATTGAGGTGGGCATATTATTAAGTGAGAATTAATATTAAAATACTATAAAATTAGAATAAATGTGTGGGAATAATAATAAGAGTAAATAGAGATGGATAAGGATTAGGTGTAACTATGGAACTTGTGTATTTGAGGTAATGAGGTAGGTACATGATTAAATGAGTATTAGCATTGGTTTTTTTAATTTTACCATTACAATAGTATGCAGTTGCAATATTAAAAAAATTATATAGTTTTCCTGTTTATTTTAGGTTTAATTTGAATTATTTGTCTCTAATGTAATAACTTGTATGCAAAATAACATAGCATTCTTACATGGAAGTTTCCAAATAACCTAATCCTAACATTTTGATAATTTCTTTTAAAACTAAAGGTGGGAACATAACTAAATGAGAATTAATGTTTCACTGTTAATAAAATAAAAATGAAATTGTCGAAAAAGGGTAAAAGTGAGTAAATAAAGATGGATAGAGATTATGTGTGACTCAACCATTGTAAATCATATTGAACCTTTTTATGCTTATTAATAAGGTGGGTATATATTTACATTGGATTTAGCATGGGTATGCTAATTTAACATTTACAATAGTGTCATTTGCAACATTAATTATTAGATAAATTTTCACTTTACTTTAGGCTCACATTGAATTGTTTATCTACAATGCAATGAGTTGCATGCAAAATGTTATAATGCTCTTTACATTGAAGTTTACAAGTAAGTCAATTTTAACATGGTTTCACCTAGTTGATTATCTTTGGTAAATATATAGGTGAAAATAATCCTTAAAGCTTTGATATTGAACTTTGAAGTTTGGACCCTCACTAACACCTCGATCAACAATTGGGAGCCAACAAAAGTATAAAGTATTTAAATTGGGTTTGCTTTTTTTCTATAAGGAATTACCCAAATAGTTACTCTAATTAGTTTTAGATGCTACGAGTAAGTTAAATGCTAGACTCATAGCTACATCAGGATTAGGAAAATAAATGAGCTAAATTTGAAGAAAGTGTTTATGACTATAAAAAGGTATTTTGGAAGAAACTGTTTTTCACCACAATTAGTTGTTTCCTAAGATTAATGCTCATGTTTGCCCCTATCCCAATGGACAATCTAATGTCTATCACATAATGCTCTTCTCCATTTGATGGTTTGAAATTGTTTACTTAAGATACATTTAGAAATTTTCCTTGATCAAAACTCTAAATTTATATATTTTAATATAGAAATAATTAGAAAATTGTCCGTAGTGTTGATATAAGCACAAAATTATTAAATGATTTTCTCTTTAATAGTGAAATATGAAATTAGGAAACATATTACATCATGATTTTGACAAGAGCAATAATAACTCTGACAAATAAACAAAAATTACATAATACTTGGACAAAATCCCTATGAAACAATAAATCTTGTATAAATGAAATGAGACTGTTTTGAACTGATTAAAAAAAAAGCCAGAAGAGTCAAAAGGATACTTATTACAACTAGACGCTAAGATGTCCAAAACAAGTGGAAATGTACTAACCTCCCCTTTATATATCAGATTCCCATGCGCATCTCAGCAATTTCCAGAATATTACAATTATTTGGTGTTTTCTTTTTTATGCTATCAGATTCCAACTTGACGCCATGAATTGCTTTCAAAATTAAATACAAAATAAGAGTCAATTCCCTCTCGAACAATCCAATTTCATGGTTGTCCTTTTCTTAGTTTGCAATTCCAATGTGCCGTACAGGGTATTCCTTGGTGAAATCTCTTGGTAGAAAACGTTAGCGACATTTTTACAGATTTCTTCTTTCAACCATAAGTGACTGTGGGACTTATGTGGCTCTGAATATTACATCTTTTTCATTTTTGTTAAAGTATTAATCAAAACAAAAGTTAATTATAAGTCTTTTTCAATTATTTTGAATAGTTATGGCGTAGTTGATAATTTATTATGATAGAGAAGATGTGTGCCAATTGGTATATTATTTGTTAGGACACACTGTAAGTAGATGCAATCCTGTATTGCATTGTAGATATATCGCATGTAGTGATATCATCACAGATTGCGTATTTTTGCATAGACAAATGGCTCGTTAGAAACTTTGAGCATTGCTTGGTGTTTCTCCAGGTTTATAAGAGAAAAATGTTAGAACAATGATCATTATAAGAGAAAATGTAGAATATTGATCATTATAAGCGAAAATTTTTAATCGTTATTCAATTCAACCTGTCAATCCCAAATGGATCTCTTATGTAAATAAATACACAAGATTGTTTATCGTTTGTACTGGTGGCACTCCATCACTACACTTCTGTTTTGCATGCTTGCAGTGTACATAATTGCCAGTTGGTTTTACTAATTGTGTTGATGTAACTCTGCGTCAATGGCTTATAAAATATCAGTAATTGTATCCAAGGTGGAGATAAAAGCAGAAAGACTGGAATGATAATAGGCTACTATTCAACATATAAAGACTTATATGTAATAAATGCGTAGGACATGCATAACAGCTGCACAATGGGCCCATTTTCCATTCCATTCACCAAACAAATGCATAAGTGCCTGAATTATATTGGAGCTGTGCTTAAAATCCGATTTCTGAATGGAGGAGAACAAAGTGGTACAGAAAAGTGGAAGAAGGGCGGTGGATATTTTTGTATATTGGGAAGGCAACATGGAAGGTCGGTGAAGCTTATGTCAGATTGAAAGCAACTGGAGTTCCACGCTTCATTAGTACATGTTTGTAAGTTTGTACTTATGAATGTGCTGCTCTATCAAAAGAAATCTGTGTACAAGAGACTTCCAAAGATGACCGCACACAGAGACGGATCAAAAGTGTTCAATCCTGCTTGTGTTACGGACAGGTTGCCAATGACAATGTAGGCTTTTCTTGGTGGGTTTTTCAGCTAGAGAAAACTGGGAAAATTCCTTCATGTGAGAAGATATTATTCACTTGTTGCATTATTTAATTTTATAAGGGAGATGTTTTCTGATTCTGTTTTTTAAAATAATTTTTTAATATTGTACTATTTTCTTTATATTAATGTAATGTTTAAAATGTTAAAATAGTCATCATCTAATTTTAAAATCAAATATTTAATAATATTAGTTTTTTTTAAAGAAAGTTCTTTGATATTTGAAAATGTACCATGTTAATTTTATCATATTTTGCAATCTATTTGATTGTCTTTTAGTGCTCCTAGATTTGATTGTGTATCTTTTTGTACATTGTGATGATGGACCATGAAGTGTGATCTACAATGTTGATACTAACAAAAAGGTACATAATCAAATCCAAGAGTACTAAGGGACAGACTATGCATTTTTGTTAAATATTATTAATGTAGCAATAGATGGAGTATAATGACATCAATGTTTTAACAAAAACTCTTTTGAGGTTAAATTTGATAACCATTTACATAGCAAACTATTAGAAATTATAGGGAGAATTTAATTATAAATAAGAAATATAATTGTTACAAATAATCACTATACTATAAAATTAGTAATCTCAAATAATTTTAAACAAATAAAAAAATTATTTTTAAGAATTGAAAAATATATATTTTGAATGCAAAGGAGGTGTTCCTTTGCTGAAAAGAAAATACTTTGCAATTGTGGTAAATTAAATTATTATGGAATTCAGTCGTCTACCCCACATAAATAGATTATATTCTTTCGAATTATACATGAAAGTAGAAGTGTTGTGAAGGAAATGACATAGACATGGTCGAATATACAATAAATTTAGAAGCCATGTAGTCATATCTAGCCAAGATGATTGGTTTTGCATTCTTGTGCCAATCAAAATTCTTGTTTTGGTTTTATGTGTTTATAGCAATATGATCTTTAGATATAATAATAGGATCCTTATTTGTTGTTTAAGGATGATTTTTTTTGTAAATTTGATAGAATAGTGGTGCAATGAAGAATAATTCGATGGTTCAAAACTATTTTGTTTTGTTTCAAAGCTCAAGCATATCAAATTGAGATTGACTAGAGTGGAATAAGGATCATTTTAAGAACATTTTTTTCCACCAAAGAACAATTGAAGAGGAATTAGACAAGTTGAACAAGAAGATAGCAATGAATAGTATGACATAGGAAAGCAACCTGGAAGATAAATATTTATTGAAGGACTATGAGGATGTCCTTTCAAACGAGGAGGTATTCTAGAAACAAGAGTCTAAAGAAACCTAGTTAGAAGTCATAGACAAGAACACCAAATGCATTCATATCATAACCAACTAATGAAAATATTTGAATTAAATCTTAAGATCCAAAAATGGTATATTCCATACAAAATATGGTTATATAATTTTCTCCATATTAGATGATCAAGAAATATCACACATCCCTACCTAGTAATGCTGGAGAAAGTTATATGTGGCACATCTTGGGGTGTTTGCATGAGATGCCATCCAAAATAGAGTCTTAATTGTAGAAAAATTCAAACATACAGGCTTTGAAGGGACTTCCAAATGTGTTGTATGCAATGTAGAGGAGGACAATGTAGATCATCTTCTTCTTGGGTGTCCTTTCTCCCAAGAATGTTGGTGTTGGTCATGTGCCAAAATGGGTTGGATCACACCTTTGCCAAATAGCATATTGAGTATCTTTAAAGGGTGGCCTAATAGAATAGAGTCTAGACTTCAAGGAAGTCTATGGATCATTTTTCCTTCTCTCATAATATGGCAGATTTGGAAAGAAAGGAATGTGAGGATCTTCAAGGATAAAGAGACACCATGTATATCCTTCAAAAATAAGGTAGAAGTTGTGGTGCTAGAAGTTGCAAATAATAGAGCTTGTAGTAACACTAAATAGATGGTTGAATTCATTAACTGGGATGATCTTATGAGATTTTGATTGCATGAACTGTATATACCACCACACAATAGAAACAAGGTGGTAGATCCAAAATTAGAAAGAACAAAGGTAAGATGGTTGAAACCCGGCCATACATGGTAGAAATTGGATTTTGATGGTTCCTTGAGGGGTAATCTTGGTCCCTCAAAAGCATAATGTATTATCAAAATTTATGATGGAGCATTTGTAGGTGGATTTTTTGTCCCTCTAAAGGAGGATACCAAAATTGTTGCTAAGTTCAGTGTGCTCATGCAAGGACTAATCTTTGGTAAGGATATTGAGTTAGAAAAAGTAGAGACCAAAGAAGATTCTACCCTAGTGATCAATGCAATGAGAAAAGGTTGAATGCCTAACTAGATGCTAAAAGTCATGTTAGATAGAATTGCGCATCTCCATAATTTGTTTGATGAGTTCATAATCAACCACATATTTAGAGATGCAAACAAAATAAAAAATTTGGTTGCAAATAGAAGGCATTTCAGAGAAATTGGGTCATTCAAGGTAATGAGTGAATAAATTGACAAAACATTTAATAGAACTACATACATATGGCATTGGAGATCTAGCAATCTAACATCCCAAGTTGGAAATATTGCAATCATACAAATCTCCCATAGGAAAGATTGGAGGAGATGAGCGACCTTATAGGAAATTGATATGCTAATTATGGAAGGGTAATATAGTTTCATCTAGTAGCGAGTATAATTTAAATCTATGTTAGAAAGGTCACCCAGATAGCATCATTGTATGATATCAAAATTGGGAGGATCCAAATCCTTAAATATGTGGTGGGTGACATGAGATGGAAAGATTTCAAAAAATGACTACATCCTATCATCAATTTTATGTGAGAAAAATGGCTTTGCCAAACATGTATATTAATTACTTTGCAGTTGCAGCGAGTAAAGCACTTAGGCAAGGTGGTCATCTTGGTTGATTATGTGTCATCCTAGTTCATGATGTAAAAATAACAGGGATGGCTAAATTCATAGATCAGCTCATGTATTAGTGCCTCAAAGTTATGTTGTCTATGAATTATGGAAGGTGGTTTTTTTGGCAGCTTGATTATCCTATGATCAGTGTCATTTTTTCTCTCTATCTTGAGCTATTTGGTTTGGTTTTGAATTTGTAGCCACGAGAGGGCATATTTCTTTTTTTGTTATGTAGATACATTATGTGTCCTTTACTACTAGATATGGTATTGGCATTAGTGTATATGATGTTATCTATGTAAACTGGTATATCTAGATTTCTCAAAGATGTGAATTTTACATATACTAATGAAATCTTCATGACCTATGTTTCTTTTTATGAAGCAAAGGAAAAGAAAATTATGATCCTTTGTAATTATATGATCTTAAAGAAATTAAAATAATATGATCTTTAATAATAATACAATATAATATTAAAAAATAAAATAATATAATATAATATTAAAAATAATATATTATAATGTAATTCTTAATAATTATATAATATAATAGCATTTTTAATAATAGCTAATTAAACCTATGTAAATCACAACCCATGCTTAAAGGGTTTCTACAAGAGTTTTATGGTTGACGTCTTTCAAAAGAACATATGCTAGATTATGCTAATGAGTTCATTGACCCTTGTATGATCAAGCTATTTTGTAAAAAAATGGTTCTACATATTAAGCTCTAGAGTTATCATTAAAATTAGTTTGATTTGTCAAAAACAAAAATTTATGTCAATGACTAGATTTTATTTTTATTTGAATGTATTTTTTTAATAATATTTACCTATAGATAATGATGAGTTTCAACATATTTTTCATGTATTTATCACAATTGTTGATGGGTTATAAGAGATTATGTTTGATTTAACTTTCATCATGGGTATTGATTACGACTTCAACCAACTTTTGTAAACACCATTAGTGTGATTTTTGAGTTGAAATGACATTTACTATGATTGAAAGTCATCCTCCAAATGCAAATTTTTGACTTTTAACCTCTATGTCAAATATACCTCCAAAAAAGCTGCCTGCACTTCAACTTCATTATTTGTCCCTACTCCCAACATCTTCCTCTTAGTAGCAATGATACGACCCTTTGAATCTCTAGCTATACATCCAGCACCCAAAATCCCGAGATTTCCCTAAGGAACTCCATCAAAGTTTATTTTGATCCATCCCTCATTCGGTACCACCCATTTTACCTCTTTGCTATACACCTTTTGAAGATCAACCTTCGTGCACCCATTAACCAACATTATATTTTAATTTTTAATTTAATATTAAATGCCAAAAATTGAAGTCATTTTGATGTCCATAGAGACGGGACAGTCTAATATATATATATATATATATATGTACGATATGTTATTATATTTTTATAAGCCCAAAATCTACCCTGCATTGTACACCTTGTAATCTTGACTCTGTAACGCCGTTTGGATGGTATTACTATGTAATGAATCTCCGCTCTAAATCTATTAGGTGTTCTTCCCACCAAAATTAACCAAGAAACTGAGGTCTAAGTGTTTTTAAGCATTGCTCAATACATCTGTTTATGATTTGTACTGGCAGCACTCCAATACAACAAATCTGATTTGTATGCTTGCAGCACGCAATTGCCAATTGGCTTCACTTCTTATCTTTATGCAACATTGTGCTAATTGTTTACAAAATATCAGTGACTATGACACAACATGTAGCTGGAGATTGGATGTATTCAAGAGAAGAAGAAAAACACAAAGCCAGTTACAGTACTAGGGTGAAATAAATGTATAGGACATGCATAGAAGCTGCATAACAAATGTGTAGAACATACATAACAGCTGCATAAGGGACCCAATTCCTACGTACCCCATTGGCCTATTTCGTACCTTGCTGCCACCATGCCTCCAAAAACATTGTCGTAACTGCAACTTGCAACATGTTATATCATATCTGATACGCACTCGTAGTCTTTGATTAAAATCAATGGAGGCATTTGAATATTTTTCATTTAAATATTTTGTTAAACAATGTGAGCAACGTCTCAATATCAAATTACCAAGGGGACACTTTTTCTTGTCAAAACTTTCCTTTGTATATTTTACGGTAGGTTTGCTGATAGCCATGGTTAATAAGTAATTTTTAATTAAATTATTTTATAAAAGAATTGATAGAAAAATATGAACGTGGAGAATAATTTAAATAATTTAATAATTAGTATTGAAAGCTTAGATCAAATTAGTATGTATTGCAGTGCCTCGATCATATAGAGGACGTGAATAAATAGAAACAAAAATAAGAAGAGTTGGTTGCTTAACAAATTAACCAACCTGAGAAACCTAATTACCCAATGATAAAACTAATATATTATTCTAACATTCCCCCCTTAATATATTAGGTTTACAAATAAACTCTCTAAAGAGTTCAAACTTCACTTTGCCAAGAGGCTTAGTGAGCACATCAACAACCTGTGAAGTAGAGGGATAAAACTGGAGCTGAACATTATGCTCGATCACCTATTCTCAAATGTAATGACAATCAACCTCAATATGTTTGGTGCGCTCATGAAAATAGGACTCTTGACAAGCTTAAATACACCCTAATTGTCACAAAATACAACTGGCGGTGGATCTTCTGAGACACCCATATATGCTAAAATGCGACGTAACCATATTACCTCACGAACAGCTTCTCATGCAGCTCTATATTCAGCTTCTGTGGATGAAAGAGAAACAACATGTTGCTTCTTACTCATCCATGAAATAGGGCTAGATCTAAGATGAAAGATATATCTTGAAGTTGATTTGCAATCATCTAAAAATCCAGCATAGTCCGAGTTAGCATATCCTTGCAAGAAAAATGTATCATTCTGCTTATATTCCAGACCATATTGAAGAGTGCCTCGGACATACCACAAAAAATATTTGGCTGCAACCCAATGACATTGTTTTGGTTCTTGCATAAACCAGGATAAATAGCTGACAGCAAAACATTATATGTCAGGTAAAGGAGACCCCCAACAAGTTGTCTGTAAAGAGTCGCATCTACATGAGGAGAGTCTTGGAATTTAGAGAGTTGTAAACCATGTTCCATGGGAGTAAACACGGGTTTACAATCAGTCATCCCAAACTTTTCCAAGAGTCTCTTGGCATACTTTATCTGAGAGATAAAAATATGATGCTTGTGTTGCCAAAACTCTAAGCCAAGACAAAAATGTAGTAGCCCTAAATTAGTCATATCAAAAGATTTAGTTAAATCATGTTTGACAATATCAATGAGATCCTCTGAGCTTCTTGTAATGATAAGATCATCTACATATAGAACAAGTATGAAAATCTTTGTTCCAACCTTTTTGATATATAAATTAGGATCAGAAGGGCTACGAATAAAACCATGCTACAAAAGGTGACCATCTATTTTAATGTACCAAGCCCGAGGTGCTTGTTTAAACCCATATAAGGACTTTATTAGGCAACATACCTTGAGAGGATTGTTCTTATCAATGAAACCTTCAAGTTGGATCATGTAGACTTCTTCTATAAGATCACCATTCAGGAAAGCACTCTTAGCATCCATTTGGTAAAGCTTCCATCCTTTCTGCATAGCTAGAGCACACACAATTTTGATGGTTTTGAGCTTTGTAGTAGGGGCAAAGGTTTCTTCATAATCTATTCCTTCCTGTTGAGCATATCCCTTCGCAACAAGATGTGCCTTATATTTTTCAATAGATCCATCTGCCTTATATTTAGTTTTGAAAACCCACTTGCAGCCTATGGGTTTCTTGCCAGCTAGCAGATCGACAAGTGTCCATGTATGATTCTTGAGTAGAGACTCATACTCAATATCCATGGCATGCTTCCAATGGGGTTGACTGAGAGCCTCACATACGGTATCTAGTTCAACACCATTCTCAATTGAGCACATTAAGGCTAAGTTGACCTCATTACGTGTGGCCTCATTATGTGTTTAGCTGCGAGTTCTAACACTTGTAGAGAGATTGGGAGGAGAACTTAGATGAGAGTCACAAAGTGTACTCTGAAGCCATTTCGGATGTGGTTTTAGTTGACTAGGAGCTTCCAAAATACCCAAATCCACATAGAAATCACCATGTAATTCTTCTTCCCCACCTAGTTGAGAAGAAGGCTCAATCTCATCATCTGAAGGTGAGAGAGTCTTATGAGAGGTTGTAGGAATAGTGACATGAGTGTGCAATGGAGAAGAAAAAGAAGATTCATCAAAGAACACATCTCTGCTGATAATAATATGGTGGGTCACGGGATCCATAAGACGATAAGCCTTGGACTTTGCACTGTAGCCCAAGAATATACAAGGGAGAGTCCGAGAATCAAGCTTCTTTCATTTTGAAGCTGGGACATGCATATATGTTGTACAATCAAACACTCATAAATGTGAAACAGATGGTTTGCGGCCACTCCATACTTCTTCAAGTGTTTTATTTGTGAGAGCCTTAGTGGGAGCTCGATGAAGCAAGTATACTGTTGTGCAAACTGCTTCCATCCAGAACTAATCTTTCAACTTTGCAGTAGAAAGTAGACATCGAGCCATCTCCAAGATAGTCCTATTGCGCCACTCTGTGATACCATTTTGTTGAGGTGTATAGAGAACAATCAAATGTTTCTTGATGCCATGAGCCTTCAAGAACTCAAGAAACTCAGGAGAAGTAAACTTGCCCCCACGATGAGAACAAGAAGAGGCTTGGCAATTTCAAATCACGTGAGAAAGAAACTTCCTGTGTTAAGAGGGATGGTAACTATACCAATACCTTCAGTCACATACTCCTTGTCATCAGCAATACGAATGATATCACCAGTAGGTGTAGGATTCAAAGTATCAAGCAACCCTTTATCCCCAGTCATATATTTACTAGCACCATTGGAAGCATGTTGCATTTCATGATTACTTGCGACACTGCAAGCATCATTAGAAGATGTTGACATTCAGCAAGCAAATTGATGCAGAGTGGGAACACGATGATCGAAAAGAAAAAGAGAGCAGCAAGAAGAATGAGAGCACAACCATAAACTACAACCAGAAATGGTTTAAAGAAACTACAACCAGAAACGGTTCCCTGCGAGTCTACCAGAACATGATCATGACAAGAAACAGTTCCCTTCTACCAGCACTTCATTCTGCTGCAAGAAACAGTTAAAGAAACTATAACCAACACTTTCTTTCTGCACAATGTGTGCGCAAGAACTGCAACCAGCAACCAGCACTTCATTTCTACAACCAGCAACCCACACTATGTTTCTATTTTATCATGTGTTTCTGCATAGCGTACGCTCCTTTCGCCACCATAGTGGGTTTGAACTGCAAGCAGCACAGTGTTCTCCCAACTGCTACGTGTGGGTTTGAACTGCAATAAGCACAGTCTTCACTGCAAGCAGCATGGTGTTCTCCCAACTGCTACATGTGGGTTTGAACGGCAATAAGCACAGTCTTCTACCAACTACTTACATTTGTGCTCCAATCTCCTAGCACGGTATACCAGCGCATTCTACCAAATTGTCTGGACTGCAATGTGATCCAGCATTTGCTCTGATACCACATGAAAGCTTACATCAAATTAGTATGTATTGTAGTGCCTCGATCATACAAAGGACATGAATAAATAGAAACAAAAATAAGAAGAGTTGGTTGCTTAATAGATTAACCAACCCGAGAAACTTAACCACCCAACGATAAAACTAATATATTATTCTAACAAGTATTAATTTATTTCAATAAATTTATTTAGACATTTTAAATTGTTGTATATTATTTTTAATTTTTATATTTATTAAAACATTATTCAAATTTTTAATTTGTTCAGATTTTAAATTAAAGTTCATTAATTTATATTTTTTTATTTTATAAGTGAAATGAGAAAAATTTAGAAAAAGTGTTAATATAAAAGAATTCTTTAAAACGGATTATAATTTTCTCAAAAGGATAAAAATGAAAAAAAAAAATAACACTTCAACTACAAAAAAAACTAAACAATTAGGATAGAGAAAAATAAAGAGGTTGATGACAAAATCGTAAAAGGAAAATAATTAAATAAAAAATAAATAAAATTTATTAAAAATATCATGATACAAAAAATAATAGTATGTAATTGGTTAAAATAATAGTAAAAATGATAATAACAAAAATAAGATTAAAATAGTTTTTAAAAATATCTATAAATCTTTGTATATATAAAAAAAATTAAACAATCATGAACATATATATTATTTTCTAAATTTATAAAATAGTATATATGTTATACATAAACAAAGATTTATAGATTTTTTTTAATCTTTATATATAAATATTTATTAGTACATTAAGAATTACATTCTAATATTTAGGAAGTAAGGTGGAATACATATATTGAAAAAGTAAATCACATCTCTATATGTATTATGATTAATTAGATCTATAAATACTTATTAGTAGTATATTGAGAGTAAATCACATTTCTAAATGATAAATTAGTTTAGCCATATTTTACCTTATTAGTACTTACCACTAGGCTAAATACTATTGTATCAGTTTTTGAATTTTTTATATTAACTAGTGATTAAATGAACTCTTCTACACTAATCAAAATAAATTATATTTTAGGGGAAAGGACCCAGTAGTGGCCCAGGCTAACTTCGCGCACCTAGAACTCCTAAACCGTAAGGTGGATTTCGTTGATTTTTTCGGCATGTCTCCATAGGTGAGTTAAGAGCTTAAAGCTAAGGTTTCAGCATTTGGGTATTCACAAATCTCTCTATAGAGATCATGGAGTGCCAAGTGGTCTAAAAGTACCATTTTAAAATGCTTGCCCGATACCCACCATGTTTCTCACCAATAACCGATCATTCAAATGACCCAGTACTTGTGTTCAAATGGCCCAATACTTTTGATCAAATGATCCAGTAATAATTATGAAATGACCCAATAGTGGTGCACAAATGAGCCAATCACTAAAAAAAATGATCCACTATTAGTACATGTGCGTTCAGCTATTGGGTATGTTACTAACACTTATTGTGTTTTTTTTGTGGTTAGTTATTGGGGCTCTCTATGACACAACTATAACAGTTATTGGACCCCCTGTTCGCTATTGGGTCCTTTCCCCTATATTTCATTATAATTTTTTTCATTTCTAAAATTTAGATGCAATTTTTTTAAACTGAAATAATTTTTTTGCCATCTCATTGGATGAATGTATTTGAACTCTTATACACGGATTTCTCGCATTCTGAATATAATATTTTATGAAAATAGGAAAATGGATGGCCCACAAAATCAAGGACGAATGCCACAGGTAAAAAAACAAACAAGAGAGGAATGCGAAGGAATAAGATTTTGTTATTTTCTTTTATCATGAATAATATTGATAATTATTCATATTTTATAAAGTGAGAATTAGATTTTGGATTCATAAATATTTAAAGTATGTGGATTGATTTAGGGAGGAATTTGAACCACTCTCTTCCACCTGTTAGAATTATTTTTTACTTTTTGGTTGTAAATTCTTTATTGGTAATATATTATATAAATTAATAAATATTATTGAATTTGTTGATAATATATCATACTTTTACAAAATAAGAATTAAATATTAGATATATCAACATGCAATAAATAAATATATGGAGTCTAGTTTAGTTAGAAGAGTAATAAAATTAATTATAATTTTATGTGTAATTGATAAAAATCTTTATATGAATGATAATAATTAAAATTTTTAAAATAGTATACTAGTAGTCTTTAAATTTATAATTAATTTTAATTTATATCTAAATATAATTTTAATATTAATAAATGTATTATAATTATTAACTATATTTTAATTAATTATAAAACATGGCACATCTTATAAAATAACTATTAATTCAATTATATACTATTTATAATAAATATAATTAAATAGATTTAAAATCTACAACGAAACATATAATTAAATCCGGCAAGTACTAGCCATTGTGTGGCACTTGTTTTCTATTGCATGTAGTATGACCTTTATCCCTTCTATCTATTCTCAAAATTTTCAATAAATTTTTTAAGATATTTTTATAAATTTTTAAAATATTTTAATCTTATTTTGGTGATTACTATAATTTTATAATTATATCAACCTTATTTTTATTTATTGTAACTAATTTCTTTCCAAAATTTCATCTTCACCCTCTTCATTTTTCCCTATCCTAAATGATTAAGTTTTTTGTTATATCTAAGTGTTATTTTTTTATATGGTTTTTTCATTCGTTTATATTTTATCCAATTAAGAAAAGTAGAATCCCTTTTGAAGAATTATTTTAAATTATCACCCCATATAATTTTTCCTCACTTCACTCATAAAATTTTAAAATATAAATAAATAAAATTTAATTTAAATTTAGAATACATTAAAAATATAATTTTTAAATAAAATATAGAATTTTAAAAAATAATATAAAAAATTTAAAACTAGAATACATTAAAAATATAATTGTTAAATAATATTATAAATAAAATATAAAATTTTAAAAAGTAATATAAAAAATTTAAATGTCTAAAATATTGAAAACCTCGTCGTAAAATATATTAAAATAAATAAATGATGTGTCCCCTTGGTAAGATATGTGTTTTGCTGATTACAGTAACAACATATTTAAATGAAAAATATTCAAATTCCTGCATTTGATTTTAATATTTTTGTCAAATTAATTGAACATTGTTCGTGTGGTATGCAGTAACAAACAATGAATATGGAGGCATGGCAATAGGGTACATAATATGATAATAGGCTATTTATCTATTTAGCCAAGGCAGCGGCTATCCATCCACGAAATTCCTTGGTTGGATGTCGATGCCCCCATGCTGACACATGTCATGCCATCATCCTCATGTACTTTTCCTTCTGTATTATTTTTCATGCCTGCCAATGTCAAATCAGAGCAGCCTATGTGATATCAGGCATGCCACCATTTTATACAGCTGGATCCATTTATTTCCTCACTTCTTTTTAAAAATAAAGAGGGTTTGAGAGAAAGAATATTTTAGTGAAAACATCTTTTAATTAATGAGAGAAAACTCATAAAATTATTAAAATTCACATCATTGATATGGAATTCTATGCAGCGTAATAATTTTTCATATTGTTGAATAATTGTTTAATGCCTTCAAATAGTAGAGATTATTTTATGAAAATAATTGAGATTATATGTATTTTATTCTTATAGCATTTTATCTTGTCTTAAAAGATTAAAATAAAAATTATAAAGATAATTGTATCTTTAGTTTTTATAGTGAAAATATATTCTTTTGGAAAAATGTATATTTAAATATTTTAATTATAGAGATCAATTAGACGATATATTTGATTCTCCATCAAAAGCATTTTATCTTTTAAGGCAAAAAAGAAAGATTATATAAGCATTCTATCTTTGTTTTATATACGAGAAGAATGTATATCTAATTATGACATTTAAATTGAAGATGTCTTTCAATAAATTATATTTTCACTAGTAAAAAATCTAACTACTTAACTTTATATTACTATCTTGATATTGTTCCAGGAATTTGATTCAAAATATTGATTCAATAACATAATATATTAGACATAATTTAATTGTTGAAGTATGATATATTTTTTAGTTGAAACTAAGTATAATCTATATAAAAATAATAAATTGAGATAGTGTGGATTTTTTAACTCCTCATAATTGAATTGAAGTCAAACTATATTTCTTTAAAAAAATAAAGCATGTACAAATCAATGAAAATTTATTTGATACTAAGATTCTAAAATAAACAACAAATAACCTTGTTAATCATTGTATATGAAAGTCATAAGATATTTAACTTAAAATGGTATGTTATATACTAATAATTAATTCAATCAAAATGCAAATATCATATGCCAATTAATTAAGACATGTAAATCATAAAATATTTCACATGATTTAAAAGTAATTGCTTGATTGTCTCTTAAAAAGAAACTAAGGTCACAAAACAACGAGATGGAATTTTCCACATGTATAATAGTAGTCAAACTCAAGATTGCAATACATAGTTGATGTTTATATCTTAAATCCACAATCTACTCCCTCCAAGTCTATGAGTGTTTAAGTATTCAATCACGAATATACTTATATAAAGTTTGATAAACTATAATGATTATCCAAAAAAATGTTGATCGTGATCCTCCATATGAATATCTTCAACACCTCCAAATAGATTGAATTAGTTATAAAATTATTTTCAAAATTAAGTATTGGAAACATTGAATTTCATTTCATAATTTCCTTACCATCTCCACTTTGTATTGTTATCGTTTGGTTAAGATCAATAGAAGAGGGTAACATATATTCTTGATTTTTTGGTTGATCATTTAACACTACAATAACATCCACATTTAACACATCAACTTAATAAAATTTATTTTTAAACTAAAGACTCAAAATTCAGTGATTTTTATTTTATAATTTTGTTAACATAAATGAATTTTGATTTGGAGTTTTACTATCATAATTGAATTTTAATTTGTAATATTGTTACCATAATTCGCATCTAATTGTGTTGATGTTTGGTTAAGATCAACACAAGAGGGTAACAAATGTTGTTGTTTATCTTCTTGATCATCTACGGTTGTAATATAATGCACATTTAACATGTATCAAATTCAATATAATGATCTAGTGTATAATCACACTATTTAATTAATCTAAAAATACTATAATTATTAGTTACCTACAACAATTTGTTGATATGTTTGAGTTTGAATAAGATTGAGCATTGATGGTTGATCTCCATAAACTATATCTTGTTTATTTGACTAAGCATAAAAATATAGTTAGAAAAGGGAACTAACTTTTTAATAAACTTACTAAAAATAGTTAATACTTAATAAATTACCATCTATTACTTGTGTATCATTCATTATTATTTGGTTCATATCAATAGAGAAAGGCAATCAACGTCGTCGAGGATTTTCTTGATCAACCAAACCTACATTGGCATATGATCAACATATGAAACAAAAATAAGAATTATTGGGATATTGAAATTAATAAAATACTTTTAAATAAATGTTCTCAATTTGTTGCGAGATAATATCTCTTTCTTCTTGTATTTCTATGCCTTAGTGATTAATGACCTTTTTTCTCTTTGGCTTTTTATATTGTATAGAGGGGAATTGAAAATTTTCATGCTCCTTAACTCTTTCACTTAAATTTTGAGACTTAGAATTTTGTATTTGTTTGATAGAATGACGTTTGTGCATTCTTCTTGGACTAAACCATGGTGACATATGTCTCATAGGCATGTTCTCTGAACTAGGAATTGATTCAAATTTGAAAGACGAAGCAAGAGATGCATGAATATCTTTCTAAATCTCTCAACACATTGACTGAAATTTTTTTTTCCATCTTCTGTAGTTGGAAAATTTCAGAACAATGAATTTAGATAAACAATGGAATTTTGAAATTTATTATTAGAAGTATCAGATAATCTCATACTATCTGTAATAAAAATTACAATTATTAAGTCAAAAAAGTATTTAAAAGATCTTGATATTCTATTAGAAAATGTTGGTATTGAAATGTATTAGTTCTTTGAGGTTCAACAATGACATCTCTCCAAACACGTCTTGATTTTCTTAAGGTATAGAACCATCTACGATTGGAATAAGATCAAATTATTTTTTGGAACCATAAACTAATTTCATATTTACTCATTACTAAAATTTGATATTCCCAATATTATTATTTTCATGACCAGAACTCCCTCCAACTCCATCATTTCTATTAGCTAATGTAATAACATCAACTGTAGTATAATAATATTAATTTAATTAGTTCTCAAGAATATAGTAATCATTAAAATTTATACATATTAAAATTAAGTCTCAAATGACACTTACCAACAAGTTGATCTTTCTTGTTTATTTGGTTTCTCTTTAGAAGATCTAAAATCTTCAGGACATATTTGCATGTGTTTCCTCTTTTTGCCCACTAACAATCACACACATAAAAATTTAGTCCAAATTTTCTCACAAGATACCATTTTGTTAAAATGGTTTGGCTTCTTACTTTATATGTGTTGGGAAGGAGGTCATATGGGTAGAAATCTATATCTACTATTCTTTTTGATCTCTCTAAAGAAGCTATGTAATATTTCTCCTTTTTAAAGTTGGCTAGAAACCCAGATAACTGAAAGTATCTCTTATTTTTATAGTATGATTCTACCCTATGAAGAAGAACATGAATAAGCCAATCCATTCTCCTTGTACATTTTCTAGAATGGTCAGTTAAGTAATGACTCTTGATGTCCATGTGGTATGACTCTATGGAAGCATTAGTTTCCTGATTCGTGTGAGAGAAACCTCTAAAATTTTTTTCCCACATTGCTATAAAAAAATAATAACATCTTAGCATACACACAATTACAAAAAAAACAAATGAAAATATAACATAATGAATAATTTATATTATCTTACCAATACAAATGTCATCATGACACCAAGTCTTTTGAAAGTACTCAATGAAGTTTTTCTCATCTTTGAATTCGTCCATAAAATTTTTTATTAGGCGAGTTGTGATGTCTTCATCATTGTAAGGAAACTCAGGTGTGGAAACAGCTTCCTGCGCTAATCTCTATAGGAGAGTATTGTGCAAATTCTTATAAATCCTTACAATTTCAGATTCGTTAACTACTTTAACAAAGATATTGCAACCACATACCATACATATAGAAAAATAGAGAATGACACAATGATATACTCTGGGGAAAACCTTTCGGTAAAAAACCCCAGCACTCCAAAACTTGCACAATGTATTATATTCAACACAAAGATTACAATACACTTGCAATGCAAGTTCTTTCAAGAAATGAGAAACAAAGCCAACAAGACTTAAATTTCTGTTATATCTCTCCCATAGGAACACCATCATATATATAGACTCCTCTGGACCCAAAAATAGGCACAACCACCAAGACCCGTGCACAAAGCCACATGTACATAGTTGTTACATGAAATCCCAAGAATAGGCATCCATCCCTAGAATAGACTATGAAAGCTTGTCATAGAATCCGCCAAAAATAATGGTCACAAGAGAAGTGTAAGAGAATCTATCATACCAACTTATTTTTGGCATATTCTCTTACACACACCAACCACTTCTTCTTTGGCGCCCAAATAGGCCCAAGTCATAAGATGCTCTTACACCTATCATAGCACATTCCTTAAATAGTTCTTACGCATCATAGGAATCCATCATGACCGTTTCAGTCATGATCTCCTTATGCACAAGATGCCGACACATCAAGTGGAGTGACACATCAACATGCCAACTAGACATGTACACTCACACTTAATTACATTATTTGCAAAAAATACATTTACAAAATAAATAATAAGAATAGGAATTATCCAAGGTTGAGACACCTTATTCCTAACATTCTCCCACTTGTCGAACACCTTGTAAGAGAAATAGGAACATAATAGGAACTTTAACCGCTATAGGCCAAAAGGCCCATAGACTCCAAACACCATCTGAACTTCTCAGTGCCCACTAGTTTCGTTAATGCATCTGCAAGATTCTTCATAGTATCTACCTTCTCCAAATTTACCTTTCCATCTTCCACCATATCTCTCACAAAGTGAAACTGCACCTCAATGTGCTTCGTTCTGGCATGGAAAGTTGGATTCTTTGCAAGGCAAATAGCGCTCTGACTGTCACACCAAATAGTAATCTATTCTGCATCAACACCAACATTAGAACACAACCTTCTAAGACAAATGGCTTCTTTACAAGCATGAGTAGCAGCCATCTACTCAGCTTCTATAGTGGACAAAGCAACCACAGGTTTTCGCTTACTCATCCAACTAATGGCACCACCAAACATAGTGAACACATAAGCACTGGTGGATCTCCTACTGTCAATATCACCTGCCCAATCTGAATCCACAAACCCACGAATACAAACTGAATGCGGAGATCTAGAAGAGTTACCATGATAACATATGGAGTAATCCGATGTACCCCTCAAATATTTGAATACTCACTTAACTGCATCCCAATGTACCTGTCTAGGATTAGCCATAAACTGACTCAAGACTCCCACTGCTTGGGCAATGTCTGGTCTAGTACAGACCATAGCATACATAAGACTGCCAACTGCACTAGCATAAGGTACTCTACTCATGTCCTCCATGTCACTAGGAGATTTTGGACAATCATCTACAGATAACTTTGTTCCCACAGAAATAGGAGCACATAGTGGTCTACAATCGGCCATGCTAAACCTGTCCAACATAGACTTCACATACTTACTCTAACTCAACCAAAGTTTTTTGTTAGACCTGTCTCTATTGATTTCCATACCCAAGATGTACCTAGCTGCCCCAAGATCTTTCATCTCAAACTGTACTGACAACTGAGATTTAAAATCAGAAATCATACCCTTACCCTTCCCAAACAGCAACATATCATCAACATATAATGCAACAATAAGAAGGCAATCATTTTCAACTCTAAAAAAAACACAATGATCTGATTTTGATCTTACAAATCCAATTGACAACACAAAGGCATCAAACTTAAGGTACCACATCCTAGGAGATTGCTTCAAACCATATAGAGATTTCTTTAATCTGCAAATAGGTTGGTATGATAGATTCTCTTATCCCAAGTTTTGCTTTTCTCCAATGAAGCCATCTCATCATCCATAGCCTCAATCCAGGAACCTGCATCTTCCATGCCCAAAGCCTCTTTCACAGATCTAGGCTCATCAGTGTTAGTAATCAAAGCAAAGGCACAACTGGAATCTAACATAGAATAACCAAACCTTTCTAGTTTCTTTCTTTCTCTCATGGATCTCCTCAAGGGTTGTGGTTGAGGTTGTTCTTCCTCTTCTTCTAAACTATCAAAGCTGCTAGAGCTCTCCTCATCATTAGGCCCAACATGGTCTCTCTGTTCAGTCTTCCTAGGGGTAGGAGGCAACTGAACAACATCTTTTTCCTTTTCTTTTTCATCTGGTTGTAGCACAATAGGAGAAGATGTTAGCTCTCTAAAAATAACATTTCTACTATACAACATCTTACTAGTCACAGGATCCCAAAGCTTGTATCCTGTCACACCAGCACTATATCCGATGAAAATACATTTAACGGCTTTGTTTTCCAACTTAGATATTTTCTCCTTTGGAACATGTGCATAAGCTTCACAACCAAAAACATGAAGATGTCTAATTGAAGGCTTCTTACCAGACCACACCTCCATGGGTGTCTTACCAACAAGGGCTGATGTAGGAGATCTGTTAACCAGATAGCAAGCAGTGGCCACAGCTTCGGCCCAAAACCTTTGTTCTAAACCATCTCCACTAAGCATACTCCTAGCCTTCTCCATCAGTGTCCTGTTCATTCTCTCTGCAACTCCATTTTGCTGTGGGGTATAAAGAGTTGTCTTATGCCTCTCGATACCTTGTTCTTTACAGAACTATTCAAACTCTGCTGAGCAAAACTCACCACCATTGTCAGTTCTCACACACTTAATCTTCTTACTAGTCTGATTCTCTACAAGAGCTTTAAATTCCTTGAACCGAATAAAGACTTGTGTCTTACTTTTAAGGAAATAAATCCACGTCCTTCTACTATAATCATCTATGAAAGATACAAAAAATACAGACTTGGAGATTGAAGGAACTTTTACAGGACCAAATACATCAGAATGAATAAGATCCAAAACATCAGAAGATTTGTGAGAACTAGAGTAAAACTGAACACAATTTTGTTTACCATAGACATAGTGTTCGCAGAAGTCAAACTCAAAATTGCAATCATTTAACCCCTCAAAGAGGTTTTTATTTTTCAGGGTTTGGAGACCCTTTTCACCAATGTGGCCAAATCTCATATGCCACAACATTGTCTTTTCTATAGGAAGCTTACCTTCCAAAGTGTTTGCACTACCATCGGAACTAATAGCCACAGACTTTTTCACTGCTTGTTCAGATGGTGAGGATGAAGAGCTATTACATAGAGGAATACATGCATCTAGTTGAAATAAGGTACCTCTCCTAGTACCCCTTGCAAGCACTATCGATCCTCTCATCATCTTGCATCCTTCTTTTGAAAAAATGACTTGCACACCTACATCAGTCAGCATACTTACAGATAATAGGTTTTGTGCCAAACCCAGAATGTGCATAACTCCGTTGATTCCCTTTACTCGTCCATCAGGAAATTTGATAGTGACCCTTCCGGGTCCAACTATCTTTAGGTGAGAATCATCACCCAAGTACACCTTTCCACCATCGAACTCTTCATATTTTGAGAACCAGTTTCGATGAGAGGTCATGTGAAAAGATGCACCCGAGTCAACCAACCACACATCATCAGATGCATGGGCTGTCAAAGCTGTGATGAATGCATCACCATCATCTTGAGATCTTTCTGAAGCTGAATCTGAACCTTTATTCTTCTTCTTCGGCTCTTTGCAGTCTTTACGGAAGTGCCCAGATTTATCACAGTTCCAACATTTTGCCTTGGACTTATTGGAAGTCTTTGACTTCCCACAGGATTTGGATCTACCCTTATTGTCAGACTTATTGTCATTTTTCTTCCCTCTTTCAGTGAATCTCCCACAAACAGCAAGGGCTTCTTTTTTTGAAATGGAAGCCTTTCTCCGCATCTCCTCTGATAGCAGCGAAGACACCACATCATCCATTTTGAAGGTGACTAAAGTGCTTCCGAGAGCCATCACAAGATGGTCCCATGAATCCGGTAAAGAACAAAAAAGTGTGTAGCAATGATCCTCCTCCTCTAACTTGACACCAGTTGATGTCAATTGTGCAGCCAGTAGATTAAATGCATTTAAATGATCTGTTAAGGATCCACCTTCCTCCATTCGCAGAGAGTACAACTTCTTCATCAGGAACAACTTGTTCACTAGAGATTTGGCCTGATACACAGCCGCAAGTCTTTCCCACAAACTATTTGTGGTTTTCTCATCTAGAACATTTAGAAGAACTGCATCGATTAAACAGAGTCTTATGAGACCCTTAGCTTTACGGTCTTTGATATCCCAATCTGCTTGAGCTATAGTTGCTGGTCTTGTAGCACTTGAAGTCACTTCCCATAGGTCACGATCTTCCAACATGTCTTCCATCTTGAGTTTCCACAACTTGAAATTAGTGCCATTAAATTTCTCCACCTCCATTTTTCCAAATGATGAACTTGCCATCTCAATCTGTAAATAAGATTCAGAATGCTCTGCAAAAAACTCCCACTCAAACTTGAGATTAGCTGAAAAAACCCTACCCAACAACTAGGATCAAAAGCTGATCAAGCTCTGATACCACTTGTAAGGAAACTCAGGTGCGAAAATAGCTTCCTACGCTAATCTCTATAGGAGAGTATTGTGCAAATTCTTATAAATCCTTAAAATTTCAGATTCGTTAACTACTTTAACAAAGATATTGCAACCACATACCATAGATACAGAAAAATAGAGAATGACACAATGATATACCCTGGGGAAAACCTTTCGGTAAAAAACCTCAGCACTCCAAAACCTACACAATGTATTATCTTCAACACAAAGATTACAATACACTTGCAATGCAAGTTCTTTCAAGAAATGAGAGACAAAGCCAACAAGACTTAAATTTCTATTATATCTCTCCCATAGGAGCAGCATCATATATATAGACTCCTCTGGACCCAAAAATAGGCACAACCACCAAGACCCATGCACAAAGCCACATGTACATAGTTGTTACATGCAATCCCAAGAATAGGCATCCATCCCTAGAATAGACTATGACAGCTTGTCATAGAATCTGCCAAAAATAATGGTCACAAGAGAAGTGTAAGAGAATCTGTCATACCAACCTATTTTTGACATATTCTCTTACACACACCAACCACTTCTTCTTGGGTGCCCAAATAGGCCCAAGTCATAAGATGCTCTTACACCTATCATAGCACATTCCTTAAATAGTTCTTATGCGTCATAGGAATCCGTCATGACCGTTTCAATCATGATCTCCTTACGCACAAGATGCCGACACATCAAGTGGAGTGACACATGAACATGCCAACTAGACATGTACACTCACACTTAATTAAATTATTTGCAAAAAATACATTTACAAAACAAATACTAATAATAGGAATCATCCAAGGTTGAGACACCTTATTCATAATAGTCATCACTCATTGCATACATTATCTCACCCAATGTAGTCAACATATTTGTTCCAACATCCTTATTGCTTACAAACCTAGAATAAAAAACATAATATCAAGCTATGATGTTCGAGAATATAATTTTTCATGTATGTTTTAAGTAAAAAATGACTCACCTATATACATTCTTCAACCATACCCTACGTACATGCCAAATACATAAAAGTACTCAACAATTGAAGGATAATCTACAAATTACATTATAAACGTTTGTAAGTCTACCATTCTTACAAAAATAATTATTAAAATAAAATTATTTATATTTAAAATTATGAACGATGTATTTTTATAACCTATATATTAAGTATAATCTTATAAATATAATTGGAGAGTAATAAAGCCTGATTGATTCAATCTCATCACTGGCGTCACCTGTCATGAATGTATTAATATGTCAATCTTCTTTAAGTTGTTTGCCTCTTTTGTAAACTTCTGCTAGCCATTCATTTATATCCTCAACTTTATTTCTCAAAGATATGGCCCACACAATAGGTACGCCAGCCTCTTGTTCATCAAATACAAGTAATGTATATAACTCATTTTGTACACATAAAACAATAAAGGATAAATTAAATTTTTAGATAAATTATAGATCAACTAAACTAAGATCAATAAATATAGTTTACATTGGTCTACTTACACTATATTTATTTGTTGAGATCGTAGAATCCATTGCAGAGTTGTGTGAATATTTTACCATCATCTCTTGCATCCATATATTTTACCATCATCTCTTGCATCCATTATGTTTGAATGCCTATGATAAATGAAACTTTTTCCCCATTGTTGTTGTTTTATAGTAGAATAAGTTATCTTTCTCCTTTACATCCCACAAACTTAAACTTTTTGCATCATCTTCATTTTTTTTTTATCGAAGAGAACAAACTCTTTTCCATGCATTCATTACATCTTTTCTTAGCAAATGTGTGTCCCTCTTATTCATCAACTCTATTAGACCAGGATCTAAATAGTGTTGTTCACATATTGTGTCGATCCCGACACCCATCAATAATAAGGATTCGATATACGATTTACATTCATTTGATAGTCTTGGGGAAACCATACTCCTTGGATCACTACAAGGGTCATCCTTTCCATGACAAAATTGACTTTAGCATCTTGATGGCTAAACTCATTATATGTAATATAATAGCAACATTTGGTCTTCCATACATAACCTTAACAATAAAGTGGGTTTGACAACCCCTTTTCTGAACAAACGTCTATATTCTTTTCATGTTTTGAGGTTTTTCTACCTCCCTTTTATCCTCAGGTCCAAAAGTGCATCAAATTTGCTTGTTTACAAAAAGCACTCTTTTGCACTTCTTTTCTTGCACACTTTGAACCAAAGACTACTCTATCCTTGAATGCATTCCTTAATACAAGATTGAATATTAAAAGATTTAATGTAGGTCAGCCACAACCAAGATAGAATAATATTACAAAAGATATGTCATTCAAACCTAAGATACATGAAGTAGTTCACTCAAGGAGAAAGAGAGGACCTAAATATATCACAACACACTCTTTTAAGACAAATTCAAGTCTTTGCACATCAACCAAGGCCATCTCCAAAATGTAATGTGTGAATAGGCATTTAAAGAATGTAGAATAGTTAGCCAAGAAATATATTTCAAAGAAATCTTAAATCATGTAGGTCTACATGCAATAAGTTAAGACTCAAATTATCATTCAGACATTAATTGTATCTAGTGTATCTGGACCAAACCTGGAATGATCCCAAATAAGGTAGCACATCTAGATACACAAAAGCATAGCATGGTTGAACACAAATGTATATCATCAAATTTTACTTGTGTTCATCACAAATATCACTAAAAAAAATATTTTATAACTATACATGTAATTGATATCATCATTCAAAAACATTGCATCACATCTTGAGGATATCAAAGATATTATGGATTAGTTTGATAGAACCTCTTAGTTGTTAAAGAATTCCTATAATACCAAAGAATTGAACTTGTCTTTTGTTGAACATCCAGAATACTAAGAGGAGAGGGATGAATTAGTATTCCCTTAAAAAACTTTTGGAAATGAGTGATCCATCATATAGTGATGAGGAAGCTACACCCTCCATTAAAATAAAATCTAGCCATTGACCTAAATTTTTTTTGGACAAATCAAACTAATTTTAATGATAACTCTAGACCTCAATATGTAGAATCATTTTTTACAAAATAGCTTGATCATACAAGGGTCAATGAACTCATTAGGATAATCTAGCATCCATTCTTATGAAAAAGGTTAGCCATAAAACTCTTTTAGAAACTCTCTAAGCATGGGTTGTGATTTAAATAGGTTTAATTAACTATTATTAAAAATGATATTATATTATATAATCATTAAGAATTACATTATAATATATTATTTTTAATATTATATTATATTATATTATTTTTTCATATTATATTATATTATTATTAAAGATCATATTATTTTTATTTCTTTAAGATCATATATAACTGCTATGGATCATAATATAATTACTTTTTCCTTTGCTTCATAAAATGCAACATATGGTCACAAAAATTTAATTACTATATGTAAAATTCACATCTTTGAGAAGTCTAGATATCCCAGTTTACATAGATAACATCATATGCATAAATGCCAATGTCCTATCTAGTAGTAAAGGACACATAATGTTGCTACATAACATAAAAACACTATGCCCTCCCATGGCTACAAAATCAAAACCAAACTAGAGAGCTCAGGATAGAGAGAAAAAATGTCACTTAGCATAGGATGATCAAGCTGCCAAAAAAACTACCTTCCATAATTCAAGGACAACGTAACTTTGAGGCACTAATACATGAGCTGATATGAATTTATCCATCCTTGTTAGTTTTACATGATGAACTAGGATGACACATAATCAACCAAGATGACCACCCTGTCTATGTGCTTTACTCATTGTAAATGCAGAGTAATTAATATATACATGTTTGGGAAAGCCATTTTCTCACATAAAATTGCTGATAGGATGTTGTCATTTTTTGAAAGCTTGCCACCTTATGTCACCCACCACATATTTAAGGATGTGGGTCCTCCCAATTTTGATATCATGCCACGATGCTATTTGGGTGACCTTTCTAATAGAGTTTTGAATTATACTCGCTACCAGATGAAACTATATTACCTTTCCATAATTAGCATATCAATTTCAATAAGGTCACTCATCTCCTCCAATCTTTTCTATGGGAGATTTGCATGATTGCAATATTTCCAAGTTGGGATGTTAGATTGCTAGATTGCCAATGCATTATGTATATAGTTCTATTAAATGTTTTGTCCATTTATTCACTCAGTACCTTTAATGACCCAATTGCCTTGAAATGCCTTCTATTTGCAACCCAATTTTCTATTTTGTTTTCTTCTATGTTTGCCTCTCTAAATAGGTGGTTGTTTATGAACTCATCAAAAAAATTAAGGAGATGCACAATTCTATCCAACATGACCTTTGTCTTCTAGTTAGGCATTCAACCTCTTCTCATTGTATTGATCACTAGGGCATAATATCCTTTGATCTCTACTTTTTCTAACTCTATATCCTTACAAAAGAGTAGTCAGGTGAACCCACAATAGTGGGTTACACTTTTTTGCCTGAACGGACACTGAACTCTACATTTTGAAAAAAAAAAATCAAATTCAGATGCATATTGTTGTTAAAGCGTTTGAAATCAGAAGATGAAGTAAATTAGAGTCTTTTAGGATTTTTTGTCTAGAGTCTAAATATATTTTTTATTTTTATTTTTGAATTGAGTTGAATATTTTTTTCTTTCTCCCATGAAAATTGGTATGTTGCTAAAAATGCCACTTTCAAAGAGTTACATTGTTTTCATATAGCATAACTTTTTTTCTAAAATAGATATCGATGTGATTCTTTTGAATTTAGTTTTTTAACATCCAAATGGAGGGCATGAAATTGGTTTGATGACACTATCATGATTATTTCATATTTTATTAATGTTTGAAGTTGATTGAACTGTAATTTTGACATACCTTGACTACATAGCTTATAACTTGTCGTGTATTTGTCCAATTTCATTTTATTTTTTTTATAGAAATATAACTTCAATATCTAGGACATACATATTTTTTAGAATTTTTTTTCTCTCATTTACTATTTTTCCATAAGCGTCAAACATAGAGGTAAACATATGGTGAAATATCTATGTTTAGTAAAACTAAAAATACAAAATCATAATAAAATTAATATTTATTAACATTATAATCATTGGAAAGATTTTTCTCAGTAGTACCTTACTATATAGATAGTTTTGTCAAATGGATTCATTTGATTTTCCAAAAGATAAATTTGAAGTGATTTTTTGTCAGCATTTTAATAGGTGCGAAGGAGACTCCATTATAGGTATGAATGAGGAGTATAGATGTTATATCAATATTTTTTTTATCTAAGATGCTTTGAGCTAACCATTTATAATTAAGTCCTTCAAATGGAACCTCTCAAGGCTTAAATCATCATATTTTATTAAAAATGTGTTATTTCAGCAAAAATCAGCATCTCTAAAAAAGTGTAACCCACTATTGTGGGGTCACCTAGTCCTTGCATGAGCACGTTGAACTTAGCAACATTTTTAGTATCCTCCTTTAGAGGGATAACCAATCCACGTACATACTCTCCATCACACATTATGATAAAATATCATTCTTCTAAGGGGCCAATGTTACCCCTCAAGGTGCCATCAAAATCCAATTTCTACCATGTATGACTAGGTTTCAACCATCTTACCTTTGTTCTTTCTAAGTTTGGATCTACCACCTTGAATCTAATGTGTTGTGGTATATGTAATTAATGCAATCAAAATCTCATAAGACCATCCCACTTAATGAATTCACCCATCTATTTAGTGTTAGTACAAGCTCTATTATTTGCCACTTCCACTACCACAACCTCTACCTTTTTTTGAAGGATATAAATGGTGTCTCTTTATCCTCAAAGATTCTCACATTCCTTTATATCCAAATCTCCCAGATTATGAGAGAAGGACAAATTATCAATAGACGTCCTTGAATTCTAGACTCTAATCTATTCAACCACCCTTTAAATATGCTTAATATGTTATTTGGAAAGGGTGCAATCCAACCCATTTTGGCACACAACCAACACCAATATTCTTGGGGTAAAGGACACCCAAGAAGAAGATGGTCTACATTCTCCTCCTCTATGTTGCATACTTGACACATTTAGAAGTTTCTTCAAAGCCCATATGTTAGTATTTTTCTACAGTCAAGACTCTATTTTGGATAAAAGCCCATGTAAACACCCCAACACATGCCATACATTACTTTCTATAGCATAACTAGGTAGGGATGTGTGATATTTCTTGATCATCTGAAATGGAGAAAAATCTATAACCATATTTTGTATTGAATAGACCATTTTTTGATTTGAAGATTTAATTGAAATCTTTGCATTGTTTGGTTATGGTATGAATGTATTCAATGTTCTTGTCTCTTGCTTATATCTAGGTTTCTTTAGACTTCTGTTTCTAGAATACCTCCTCCTTTGAAAGGACATTGTCATAGTCCTTCAATAAATATTTATCTTTCAGGTTGTTTTCCTATGTCATACTATTCATTACTATCTTCTTGTTCAACTTGTCTAATTCCTCTTCAATTGTTCTTTGGTGGAAAAAATGTTCTTAAAATGATCCTTATTCCATTTTATCAATCTCAATTTGATATGCTTGAGCTTTGAAAGAAAAAAAAAAGTTTTGAACCATCACATTATTCTTCATCCCACAACTATTCTATTAAATCTATAAAACAAATCATCCTTAAACCAGAATTAAGGATCACATTATTATTTCTAAAGATCATATTACTATAAACACAAGAAAACAAAACAAGAATTTTGATTGGCACAAGAATGTTGAACCAATCATCTTTGCTAGATATGACTACATGGTGTACACATTAAAATGGTGCACTTCTATGAACCATTACATGCAAGGTTGCTCAAGAATGAGGCCTCACAAAGCGGCTCATAGCTCTCTATGCATGGAGTTGCAAGGGACTATGATGTGTTTGCTCTCAGCTAAAGCTACAAGCTTGTGACCTTGCTAGTCAACCACACAATGAGAGATTCAAGTGAGGACAAGGGCAAGAGTGCTAATATCCTCAAGAATCACTATGAAAATACAATGCAAGCTATATGATGATGCAATCTAAACTATGAATCTATGAAAGGAAATAATAATAGATTACAATGCCTCCTATTTAGACTATGTGAGCTTATCTATTGCATAAAAGGAAATCTATACTAAGAATGCCATTATTAAGCAACTAAGAAAGGAAATATGCAACTACAATGAAATGCAACAAGTCTTCAATATCTTCAAAAACGCAAAATGCACCTAAAACCTGCAGCATAACATTAGCATAAAAACATGGTATATGCAAATGAAGGAGAGAGCTTTCCTTTTATAAGAAATGAGGTGAAATGGACCATGGAGATTAAGAGGCAAAAAGTCTTAATCAGCAGTGGAGCTTGAAAGAGGAGCAATTCATGTGCACAAGTATCCTCCAATAGGAAAATAAGAGTTGACTTTATGTCCATATGAGACAAAAAGTGCTTTTCTCCTTTTTATAAAATAGGAAAAATAGTTTATTTGTGTAACTTAGGATAAGAGGAAAAGTGAGGCTTTTTATTTAATTAAAAGGGGAGGAAATATTCCTTTTAGGTAAATAAAAACTTAGGATAAATGGTTAGCCCGAGGATAAAAATCCAATATATGATCGAAATTAAGACTTGATCAAGAAATTGATAATGTTGAAAATATTGAATATTGATAAAATTGATTCAGGATTGATAAATTAAATAAATGGGGCCCAAAGTCTAGGCGACCATTTTAGGGTGCATACATTTGCCCCTCTTTGACTAATGTGTGATTGATTTGGGAACACATGTAGTCAAAGAATGAAGTTGCAACGTGAGATCGATTTGGAATCACAAAACAACTCAGATATGAGGTCGATTCGGGATCATATCCGGATAAAGCATAAACAAAGGCCTTTGAATATGAGGTCGATTCAGGATCACATTCAAAGTAAGAGATAAGAATCTCAAATTTGAGTAAAAGCTCACAAAAGATGTTTGAATCAAGAGAATCAAGGAATCGGGGATGAGAATCCCATAGGTACTGCCCCCTAGGAATTGAAATCAAAATTAGGTAGAGGAGAGATAGAAAATTGAAAAGGCTGATCAAATCATAATAAAATCATAATTGAATGTATAGGTCAATAGGATAACCTTTAGGTGGTGAAACATGCCCCAGTGAGGAAGTAGAAGAATAGAAATAGAAGACTAGAAATAGAGTGAATGAAAGACTAGAAAATTGAGAGACATGAAAAAGAAGAAATTCAACCGAAAATCAAATTATGCCTCAAAAAGTCAGTCAACTGCTCAGAAGAAGGATGAAATTGTGAAATGCGACTCAGATTTCAGTTTTGAGTCCGAAAATGGATAGAAAATGATGTGATATGAAAGACCAGAAATGAAAGATATGATCAAGAAGAATCAAAAAATGAGCACAGTTGACCAACTAGTCCGTAGATGATAAAAAAAAAAGCTCTCTCCATATGCAAGATGCAAAAACTAAACTATGATGATCCTAAGAATGCAAGCTACTATGAAATTAGTTGACTTGAAAGGTCACAACACTTATAGACATCTAATTATCATCATCGAGCATTATTGGTAGCATCATAAGATCATACAATGCACACTAGCATAACTATGTGGATATGAATATGATCTTTATCAGATAGAAATGTGGAAATCTCACCTAGGCATCAAAGACATGTAGGTCTAGAGGACGAATGTAGTGAGATCACCTAAGTTTGATATGGTGAGATTATGCTTGTATCAAGACACATGAAAGTCAGGATAACTAGAAGCATGCACTCACAAAACAGTCAAGGATAATACCTTGTCAATCCATAGTGTCAAGTAAGACCAACATAAATGCTCATGACAGTTAGGATCAACGAAATATACCCACAAGCAGATAAAGAAATAAAACATGTTCTCATTCCCTCAGTCTTCTAGCTATGCATCATCGAAAACTTCTCAAGGTGAGACCACTCATCAAAGAAATCCTCATAGATAGCACACAAAGAAAAGTAAAGTCATCATATCGTCAGCGAGTTGATTGTTTAAGTGTGTGTGTGTTGGTCATAGAGTCAAACTCTGGTTATCACATCTGCAAATGGGAAATATCACATCATACTTTAGACTATTGGGTAAGACACCTGATAAGTGTTAAGAAACACTCGACGCAAGGGTAGTGTTGAAAAACACTGTTCGGGGTGGTGTTGAAAAACACCTGTTTGGGGTGGTGTTGAAAAACACCTATTTGTGAAATGCCCCAAGAGACAAACGCACCTAAAGGACCATTGCTAACAGTTATGCCCCCTAGACAAAGAGAAAGACCAATTCTAGACCAAGTCAAATAAGGTCAAGGCATGATGGAAAGTGGCAAGTGTCAAGGACGCATGCTAAGAAATAGGAGTGCAAAGGCCTCAAGTAGCGCCTGTTTCCAAGTTTTCACCACTTGGAATCTTTTTGCAATTTTTCTTTTTTTTAATTTTTGATGTTTTTATATTTTTTAAGGACTTTTTATGCTTTTTAAGATTTTTTCAGCATCATATATCAATTTTTTTGATATTTTTTTCAGGATCAATAAAATATGTACAAGGGATGCCCCCAGACAGAAAACGGGCATCAAACTCCCAAGCAAGATCACATCATGTATTCCCAATGTCTAGGAAGGTGAGGGACAAGATGAGTGAGCAAGCTGGTGAATGAGATGGAGGGAAGGAGAATAAAGGTGAACGGAGGGAAGAAATCCTCAATGGAAAACTCCTCAGGAGTACCCAAGCTAGGGAAAATTTGTCATGCAAAGCACATTTGGATAAGCAATGAAAGGCCAGCATAGGATAAGTCACAAAAGTGCACTGCAAAAGAAAGAAAGGATGCAATCCAAAGGAGTATACATGTCAAGAGGCTTCATAGCATCGTGTTTACTCTTTTTTTATATTAGATCAAGACCAAAGAGGAAAATGATAACGAAAGGCTAGAATGAAAAGAGAAAAATGAATATGAAGGCTAAACATGAAAGGAGTGAAAGCAAGATCATTGTAAGATAGCTCACAAGATAGCCAAATATTCAATTATAGGTCAACATTGTCAAGATCAAAAAGAGAAGATGGAATGGATGAAATATGTAGAAAAACTACGCATGATGCCTGATTGTCAGGTTTTCATCACGGTACTTATCCAAGGTGCCACAAGAGAGTGGTTTTCACCATAGGATGAATTTATTTCTCTTTACTTTTGCTACCAAGGTGCCTGTTTCCAGGTTTTCACCATGGCACATTTTCAATTTTTTTCATTTTTTTCATTTTTCTTTTCTTTTCTTTTTTGAATTTTTTCTATTTTTTTGAAATTTTATCTTTTTTTGGAATAAAGCAAGCTTTTTAGATAATGCTCCTTGAAAGGATAAACCATGATATGCCAAGGATTCAAAATGATATGCTCAAAGATGCTGAAGGGGAAAGGAAGACATAGAAGGAATAGACAAATGAGGAAAAAAATGATAGAAGGTAGAAGGATAATGAATGTGAAGGTAGATGGAAAGAAAGGTAAGATCAACGTCAATACACACCTTGAAGGGTGACGGAAAAAAAATGGAGGAAATGTAAACCATATTCTAGTCCAAGTGCGAACCATATTCTGGCTTATTATTGCTATTTGACTCTTCGAAAAGAGGATTGGTGTGCTTGTTATAATTCTCAAATGTGAATGGAGGAATACGAGAGGGAATATGGAAAATGTTTAGCAGAGGTTGTGGTTCAGGCACATGGAATGGAAGAATGTTTTTGGAAAAAGATGAAGTGGAAGCCTTTGGAAGCTTGAATGTTAATTTCACTTTTTGTTCAACATGAGACTCTTTCAAGAGAGATTTTGCAATCCATATAGCCTTAGGCTTTTCATTTCCTTTTGATAATTTAGAGAGAATATCTTCAATGATGGGTTTTGGAACCCATACTTGTCTTGTAGTTTTCTTCTTAGATATCTCTTTTGACTTTATATATCCATGTCGATTAGAGGGGACATGGTGATCTTCTTTTTTTGATGGATTTTTGTATTGCTTCTTTTTCTTGTTTTGAACATTCAACTTACTTCCAAAAGACTTGGGACTTGTGGAAGAAGAAGGAGGATATGACCGGTTTAGATGGGCGGGTGGATGAAAGGGATTCAAGGGTATGCATCTATGTCAATCTTGAGGAAAGATAGGAGATGGAGGGATGTAAGGACCCAAAATGGATGATGAATTAGGATAATTAGGAGGGGAAAGTGAAGGGACATAAGGACCCAAGATGGAAGGAAGACATGAAGCCCTTAGTATTGGTGGAGGAGGTCCAAGGATAGATGTGGAAGATGCAAAAGGATAATCAATAAGTTCATCAGCATCTATATCACAACCAAGGATATCAACATCTTTAGAGTGAACATTAGGATTTTCAATAGGATCATGCACATCTTGAATAGGAGCAGTTTCTTTGATAGGATCATTCGTAGCTTGCAAAGATTTAGGAAGAGCAGAAAGCGAAAGTGAACATGGAGTGGTAGAATAAGAAGATGGAAGACTTTGATCTTGACAAGTTGCTTTGGATAGCATAAGCGCATCATTTTTTTCTTGATTTTCAATAGGCTTAACATCAGAAGTAACAACACCATTTTTAATAACCTTAATGGAAACATCATCTTTGGAAAGCGCAAGTGTGGTAAGGTTATTTTGATTATCAATAAGCTCAATAGTGTAAGTAGTAGCTTGATCTTGCTTAGGATATGGTGGAATGAATGCGGAAGAGCGTAGAGGATCAAAAGAACCATGCAATGGAGAAGATACATCATGAAGAGAATTGGATGATATGGAGGGTCCTTGATCTTGATCTTTCTTTATGTTCTTTTCTTTATCATTTTTAGAGTCCTCTTGACATGGAGCCACTTCTAAGGACAAGGAAGCATGTTGGGATTGTATGGAAGACTTTGGAAGAGGTGGTGAAGGACTAGCTGAAATAGGCATTATAGCAGATGAAGGCTTAGGCTCTTTAAGTTCGACATTATTGAAAGTATTTACAGCCAAGTGAAGGTTATCTTGAGTATCTTTAAGAGGTGGCCCTTGAGGATAACTATACAGAACCGCATGGAAAGCATTAGGATCTTTGTTGGATGAAGGATTTGTGCTCTTAAGGCTCCTTGAAGGCTTTGTGAAAGATTTGGAAGACTTAGCAGCTTTAGGAGATGTGTGGATATTGGAGGAAGTAGAGGATGGAAGGGGACCATCACAAGACAAAGGTTCAGCATTAACATGATCTTGCTGGAGAGTGTAATCTTTATTTTCAGCATGAGAGTTTTTAGACAAGACATGCTCATAGTATCTTCATTTATAATCAGCACGGAAAGCTTTCTCTTCCTCAATAGAAGTAGATGTATCATATTGTTCACAACAAATATCATAATTTCTCTCAAAATCAGAATCATATGGATCACCATCACAATCTATCCAATAGGATGACCCTTTAGTAAGCCTAAGCACACGACAAGGAGGACTCTTAGGAATAGAGGTGCCATAAGTATTGCTACATTGTCCATCATCATAGTCATCATAGTCATCATAGGTAGGTGTGTCACTCTTTGTGGAAGAGACATCACAAGGACTATCACGTTTCTCTTTATGGTATGTCCTCTGAAGAGAAGTAAGACTCTTTGAAGAAGTAGAAGAAGAATGAGATTGTGAAAAAGAGGAAGGTGAAGACCTAGTGGAAGAAGAATACTTGGACGATGAGGAATTTGAATGATGTTTAGAAGAGTCGTGATAAGATTTGGAAGATGAAGAATGTGAATAGTGTTTAGAAGAATCATGATAAGACTTAGAAGATGAAGAATGAGAATGATGTCTGGAAGAGTCATGATAAGACTTGGAAGGTGAAGAAGAATGAGAAGATTTAGATGATGAAGAATGTTTGGAAGAAGAAGATTGTGATATGATCATGTTTATGATTCTAGCAAAGGCATCTGATTTAATCATCTTTTCTTTTATTTTTTCTATAAATTCATCACTCATGAGAATTTTGGAGGAACAACACTTTTCAAATATGTCAATGAGCTCAAGATCATCTATTCTTAATAAAGGTTCCAAAGCTAGATAGTTAAGATTCATGGTTCCAAAAGAGGAGAAATCAAGCATAGGAATGATAGAAAAATAGAGGAATGCAAACTAGTTAGGAGAAAAAGAATCAAGAAGAAGAAGAAGAATTTCCCATGGGAATAGAAGACTTTAGAAGAACATGGGAAATGGAGAAGAAAGAAGAAGACTAAGAGCCATCTTGTGCAATTGATACCATAATGTTCATTGAGATGTTGAGCGACATGACAACACCTAGGATCTAAGATCTGGACTGACCAAGGAAAACTGAAAATAGAAGACCCTTGGTAATAGGATGACCTCACAAAATGTCAACACCAAACTAGGATAATCAAAGTTCTCTATTGTCCAAAGAGAAATGAAAAGATAGAAGAAGGGGCTTTACCAACACTGTCAAAGAGGTGCTTCAAATCAAAGGGTGACTACCCTTGCACTTTTGAACCAGGAGGTTGGGCTAGGCCAAAATATAATTGAAATTGAGATTAAATGAAAATTATTTGGACAAT
Source organism: Chamaecyparis obtusa (assembly GCA_027943335.1). Taxonomy (NCBI): domain Eukaryota; kingdom Viridiplantae; phylum Streptophyta; class Pinopsida; order Cupressales; family Cupressaceae; genus Chamaecyparis; species Chamaecyparis obtusa. Next base: position 42,933 of record BSBK01012344.1, read on the forward strand.
AAGAGTATGAAAATTTCCCAAGAATGTAGCTCACAATTCTAGAGATAAACTTTCTCACCAAGAACAACCTTCTAATGCGATATTTCTCTTTGGCTAATGTGATACTGATGTTGATCTTGACCAATTTGTGCAAAATTTTGATTTTTTAAGGTCTAATTTCAAGTTTCCGAATGTGAGGGTGAAAATGTCTTATTTCAATCACAAATTCAACAGCAATTGGGTAGGTTTGCAAATAGTAGAGGATCAAACATGTCTTCAAACACTTGAAACAAGGGCAAAAGCAACCTTGCCAAGACAAACACTTATGATATCAAAAATAAAATTGCACCCTATGAACGCTACCGCTTGTTTATATGTTGAGAACATTTACACTGGTATCACATAATCGAAGACACTTCAAGCAATATCTACCTACAAGACAAGGCTCAATACTTACCAACTTAGTCCACAACTTGATACCCCCTTGCCTCACACCAAGTGGTTGCCCACAAGAGATATTGGCTTTGTCGTGGAAGTGTCAAACAACACAACCAAAGGGACACATATGGTGAGTATCTTGGGGTGATCCGGGTTAGTCCACTTGGATCAATCCTTGCACTAAGAAGATAAGCAGCTAAATAAGGTGGCCTCTAACCTATGGTTCTTAATAAAGATTTCCGTTCACAACACCCCTCTTGCTCCTCATAAAGGACTAGGACCTTGCGGCCTCAAGAGTACCTTAAGTATTTTTGTTCAATATTTTCCCCATGGTCGCAATCCCATAAGCTACTCACATCAAATGAAGATAAGTGTTATGTCTACCAAGGTTTTTGGTGTCCTTGATAGCCTTGAGATTATAGTGAGTTGGAATCACTTGCCACCAAGGAAAATGATGACAAGGTTGTCCCCACTTGAGTCATTCCTCTTGATTGCTCAAGAGCAGGCCCGCTAAAGGATCCTAAACTAAACAAAGAATAGATCAACTCTTGAGGTTCAAGGTTTTTGGTTCACCACAAGGGTGAAGAGCATACTCCCCTATCTCAAAGCTTTCTCCCAAACACACCAAACAAAGTTCATTTACCCTCTTGTTTTCAAAATTTAAAGATGGGTCAAGATTTTCTGGTTCACCAAAATGGTGAAGAGCATACTTCTCCTACCACCCAAAAATTCCTACAACAAGATCTTAAGTGCCTAATAAATGAAACAACTAGTTTTTGCCACACTTAAAAGGAAAGCAAATAAACAAGCAAGATTTTTTTTTATTTTTATGCTTGGGCAGCCCTACAAAAACCATTAGTAGCCCTCTTTGACATGCGTTCTTTTGACAAATTTCAAGTAATGAGAGCACCTACAACCACAACTTGTTAGACCAACAAGAGTTAGGAGAAGCAAAATCTAAAATCTAACAATGATTAGTACATGAAAAATCAGATAATCTACAAAAATAACTGATCAAATGATAAAATCTAAAAATGAAACCATCATGGTTGGATTAGGCTCGGTAAGACCTTTCCAATGATATATCACACTTAAACTTTTGATACCATTTGCAAAATTTCAAAAAAAAATGGGCACCCATTTTCCAGAGTGGCATGGATTTGAAAACGCTGAAAATTTTTAAAAATTTCAAAAAGATAGCTAAGAACCTGAAACTTGCAAGATGGATAAAATAACTCAAAAATAGGTCACTGCCAAGTACAGACACAGTATCACATGATACTTCACCCGACACCAGGTGATACACCTCAGTACTAGTGGGCGATATACTCCAGGCAGGTCGGGCGATAGTCCGTAAAGGGTGAACTATCGCGCGATATTTCTCTTCAAGGCAGGCGATATTTGTAGCAAGCACGAAGTATCGCACCGCTATATAAAGGTATATCACGCAATATACTGAGAAGTATCACCTGATATTCTGAGACAGAAAATCAGAACTGCAAAATTTCTGAAAAATAATCCAAAAAATGACAAAAATGCAAAAAAACAAAGGACAAAGCCTATCTACTCTGCCCCACGGTGGGCGCCAGAAATGTACACATTAAAATGGTGCACTTCTATGAACCATTACATGCAAGGTTGCTCAAGAATGAGGCCTCACAAAGCGGCTCATAGCTCTCTATGCATGGAGTTGCAAGGGACTATAATGTGTTTGCTCTCAGCTAGAGCTACAAGCTTGTGACCTTGCTAGTCAACCACACAATGAGAGATTCAAGTGAGGACAAGGGCAAGAGTGCCAATATCCTCAAGAATCACTATGAAAATGCAATGCAAGCTATATGATGATGCAATCTAAACTATGAATCTATGAAAGGAAATAGCAATGGATTACAATGCCTCCTATTTAGACTATGTGAGCTTATCTATTGCATAAAAAGAAATCTATACTAAGAATGCCATTATCAAGCAACTAAGAAAGGAAATATGCAACTACAATGAAATGCAACAAGTCTTCAATATCTTCAAAAACTTCAAATGCACCTAAAACCTGCAGCATAACATTAGCATAAAAATATGGTATATGCAGATGAAGGAGAGAGCTTTCCTTTTATAAGAAATGAGGTGAAATGGACCATGGAGATTAAGAGGCAAAAAGTCTTAATCAGCGGTGGAGCTTGAAAGAGGAGCAATCCATGTGCACAAGTATCCTCCAATAGGAAAATAAGAGTTGACTTTATGTCCATATGAGACAAAAAGTGCTTTTCTCCTTTTTATAAAATAGGAAAAATGCTTTATTTGTGCAACTTAGGATAAGAGGAAAAGTGAGGCTTTTTATTTAATTAAAAGGGGAGGAAATATTCCTTTTAGGTAAATAAAAACTTAGGATAAATGGTTAGCCCAAGGATAAAAATCCAATATATGATCGAAATTAAGACTTGATTAAGAAATTGATAATGTTGAAAATATTGATTATTGATAAAATTGATTCAGGATTGATAAATTGAATAAATGGGGCCCAAAGTCTAGGCGACCATTTTAGGATGCATACACATGGATTGTAAAATGTTTGTATATCTGACCATGTCTATGTCATTTTCTTCACAATCCTTCTACTTTCATGTATAATTCGAAAGAATATAATCTATTTATGTGGGATAGATGATTGAATTCCATAATAATTAAATTTACCACAATTGCAAAGTATTTTCTTTTAATCAAAGGAATACCTTCTTTGTATTCTAAATATATATTTTTCAATTCTTAAAAATAATTTTTTTATTTGTTTAAAATAATTTGAAATTACTAATTTTATAGTATAGTGATTATTTGTAATAATTAAATTTCATATCTATAATTGGATTCTACCTATAATTTCCTTTCAGCATATCCCGAATAGTTTAGTATGTAAATGGTTATCAAATTTAACATAAAAATAGCTTTTGTTAAAAGATTGATGCCATTATACTCCAACTATTGCTACATTAATAATATTTAATAAAAATAAATACTTTGTCCCTTATTACTCTTGGATTTGATTATGTACCTTATTATTAGCATTGATGTTGTAGATTACACTTCATGGTCCATCATCAGTATGTACAAAAGGCTACACAATCAAATCTAGGAACACTAAGAGACAATCAAATAGATTATAGAAATCTGATTAAAATTAACAAATACATTTTCAAATATAAAAAAAAAATTATTCAAAAAAACTAATATTATAAAATATTTGATTTTAAAATTAGATGATAACTATTTTATGGTTGTATGAATATGTACTTTTAACATTACATTAATATAAAGAAAATAGTACAATATTTCAAAAATTATATAAAAAAACACAATCACAAAACATCTCCCTTATAAAATTAAATAATCCAACAAGTGAATAATATCTTCTGACATCAAGATTTTTTCTCACTTTTCTCAAGCTGAAAAACAGACCAAGAAAACCCTACATTGTCATTGGCAACCTTTTTATACCACAAACACGATTGAACACTTTTGATCTGTCTCTGTGTGCGGTCATCTTTGGAAGTCTCATGTACACAGATTTCTTTTGATAGAGCAGCACATTCATAAGTACAAACTTACAAACATGTACTAATGAAGCGTGGAACTCCAGTTGCTTTCAATCTGACATAAGCTTACCCGACCTTCCATGTTGCCTTCCCAATATGCAAAAATATCCACCGCCCTTCTTCCATTTTTCTGTACCACTTTGTTCTCGTCCTTTGAGCAATCAGATTTGAGGCACAGCTCCAATATAATTCTGGCACTTATGCATTTGTTTGGTGAATGGAATGGAAAATGGGTCCCTTGTGCAGTTGTTATGCATGTCCTACACATTTATTGCATATAAGTCTTTATGTGTTGAATAGTAGCCTATTATCATTCCTAGTCTGTCTTCTTTTATCTCCACCATGGATACAATCACTGATATTTTATAAGCCATTGACGCAGAGTTACATCAACACAAGTTAAAACCAAGTCGCAATTATGTACACTGCAAGCATGCAAATCAGAAGTGTTGTGTTGGAGTGCCATCAGTACAAACGATAAACAATCTTGTGTATTTATTTACATAAGAGATCCATTTTGGAATTGACAGGTTGAATTGAATAATGATTAAAATTTTTGTCTTATAATGATCATTATTCTACATTTTCTCTTATAATGATCATTATTCTAACATTTTTCTCTTATAAACATGGAAGAACACCAAGCAATGCTCAAAGTTTCTAATGAGCCATTTGTCTATGCAAAAATACGTGATCTTTGATGATATCACTACATGCGATATATCTACAATGCAATACTATTGCATCTACTTATAGTGTGTCCTAACAAATAATATATCAATGAGAGCCAAGAACGCTAAAATTTGTGTTGTAGCACCATTTAATAATGTGAACCTATCTTAGTCCACAAGGGTCTTCAAATCAATAAAGAAATGTTCAAAAAAAATAAAAATTGATGATATTAATTTCGAAGACAAAAGTATTTATTCAAATATGATGACTCTAAGTCCTTTCATTATCCATTTCTCAAAAATGGTGAATCTACATGTTCTCTAATCATCAATGCAATCACTCTCTAATTAAAGACAATCAATCTATAATTAATAGTCATTGTATCACTCATCATTGATGTACATGATAATCAAGCATAATCAAATCATAGTTGATTATTACGAGTCACTCTCATCACTACCTCTCACTCTGAATCATCACCATGCATAGTCATCTCATTTCTATATGTAATGTTCACTGCTATGCAACTTGAAATCTTTAAATCTTAAGTAGACATCTGTAATTCTAGGACCTATCCAATGATGCCTCCTAAAATTTTCAATATTTAGGTCTAAAGAATATTCAAATTTATCATAAACAAAAACTTAGATAAAATCTAAAGAAAACCAATAATATCATAGAATAAACAAATTGTAGAATTTCAATAATGCTCAACATATCCTAATTTGGAGAATATAGCTCAATCTCCATCAAATGTGTCACAACGACAATATCTTAAGAAAGAATTATCAAGTGTCTCCCCTAGCATTGTTCAAAAAAGGACTTGTAATACACAACATAGGCTTGTGCACTTTCCTCTAAAAATAGTGAGAAGAATTATGTGTGTGTTGACCACATTAAGAATAGCCATGCATATCAAGATAAGAAACCAATCTTTGATCACAATGATCATAATAGAAACACAATTTTGATTGAACCAATTTATATTGAAAGAGGAAGAACCAGCTTGACATGTATGAACACAAATTTTCTAAATGCAAATTTGATTAGATTTGAAGACTCTAGTACATAAGATCTAATTAACTCTTGTAGTTAGAGATTGGAATTTCCTTCATTTATTTTCTATAGCTTCCAAACTCTTACAATGAACTTTCAACTTTTTTCTTGGATTGAAGTGTTGGAAAGAATAACATCATGTTAACATATTTCTTTTGTGCTAAGACTTGGTCCTATAACTCATCTATCTCCTATTTTAGAAAATATCTCAAACAAAAACTTACATAAATTTAAGTTGAAAATATCTTCAATACTTTACTATTTAATTATTTTCTTTTGAATTGTTAATTTGAATGCATGAAAAGGAAATATCATCATTATACAATGTATGACCCATGATGCAGGTTCAACCAATAATACTAAAGGACTAGATAGTTCTTTGGCTATTTCTTAATTATGTACAGTAATCAAAGAAAACACAATCTAAACTTTGTAAGTCTTATATACATCATCTCATCACTCCTTAGAAAAGCTTATTTCTCCTTATCACACAGACTAAAACACACTATAAGTACAAATCAGCATCTTAAATCTCCTAATAAATCAATGACCATTTCATGTGGAATCTCGAGCTAAAGAAAAATCATTTCCTTTTTAAAACATTTAAAAAATACAATAGAACTATTCAACCCAAAACACAAATATTTTGGATTAATCTACATGTGAAATTAAACACGGCACCATTTAGAAAGATCTAAACCATATGGACATAATATCAAGTAACGGTGTTTCTTGACACCCACACTGCCATGCTCTTCCTCATTTCTAATTGAAACCTTCGAGCACTACAATTTACATTTATCAACTCTTCAAATAGTTTATTAAATGATTTTTCTTATTGACGAGATCTACAACAATTACCAACTTTCTGTTTTTTTTCAAGCTTGAGTAATTGGGATGGCTCTACTGTTTAGAATGTGAATTATAGTAGTCATCTGTTCATTCCTCTGCTATTTATTTGTGTTCGAAGAGTTAAATATTTGTATATAGAAATATGTTATGCATTGTGTATCAGAGAATGGTGTATTGAATAAAGATATTGTCTTGCTTGAAGGATGATGTAGTCAGTCTGCTAATCGACTACCAAACCTGTTATTGTGTATTTTCCTTTTAGATTTTTTCTTTCTGTTTTCAAATTCCTTTTTAATAACTCTTTTATTTTAACAATTTCTGCATCTGCAATTGGCACACATGTTCTTTATTATAATAAATTATCACCTACCCCATAACTATTCAAAATAATTGAAAAAGACTTGTAATTAACTTTTGTTTTGATTAATACTTTTAAAAACATAATGAAAAAGATAAAATCTTTAGAGCCACAGAAGTCCCACGGTGGATAGCCTATTTCACTAAATTGAAAGAAGTAATCTGTAAAAGTGTCGCTAACTTTTTACCAAGGAAAACCCTGTACGGCACATTGGAATTGCAAAGTAAGAAAAGGACAACCATGAAATTGGATTGTTAGAGCTGGAATTGACTCTTATTTTGTATTTTATTTTGAAAGCACTTTAGGGCGTCAAGTTGGAATAAGATAGCATAAAAAAGAAAACACCAAATAATTGTAATATTCTGGAGATTGCCGAGATGCGCATGGGAATCTGATATATAAAGGGAAGGTTAGTACATTTCCACTTGTTTTGGACATTTTAGCGTCCAGTTGTATTCAGTATTCCTTTGACTTTTATTAATCAGTTCAAAACAGTCTCATTTCATTTATACAAGATATATTGTTCCATAAGGATTTTGTTCAAGTATTATGTATTTTTGTTTATTGCTAAGAGTTATTATTGCTTTTGTCAAAAGCACGATGTAATATGTTTTCTAATTTGATATTACATTATCAAAGAGAAAATCATTCAATCATTTTCTGCATATATCAACATTTCGGACAATTTTTGAATTATTCTTATGTTAAAATATGCAAATTTAGAGACTTGATGAAGGAAAGTTTCTAAATGTATCCTAAGTAAACCATTTTCTCATTTATAATTTCGCAAGTCCTACAATATCAAATTTAGCTTTTTATAATATAGACACATGTTAATAGGTTAATGTTATCTCTAATGACAAATCTACAAAGGACATAAGTAGTTTAAGTTTGGGACATTGATTGTTTGTACACAACACATCAAATCATCAAATGGAGAAAAACATTATGTGAAAGGCATTAAATTGTCCCTTGGGATATGGGGCAAACATGATTATTAATCTTTGGAAACAACTAATTGTTGTGAAAAACATTTGCTTTCAAAACATTATTTTTGATAATCGATGACCTCCTCCATTTAACTTCCAACCATTTTCAATTATTGAAATTTCCAAATCATAAACACTCTCTTCAACTTTGTCTCATTTATTTTCCTAATCCTGATGTAGCTACAACTCTAGCAACTTACTCATAGCATCTAAAACTAATTAGAGTAACTAAATTTTTCATAGAATAAAACATGTCGACGTCATTTATGAATTCTTAATGCTAGGTTCTAAGTCCTCGGTATATTTCTCCATAGATTTACTTGCCGATGTTGACAAATCTGGGTAATTCCTTATAAAAGAAAACTAAACACAATTTAAAAATTTTATACTTTTGTTGGCTCCCAATTGTTGATTGGGGGTGTTAGTGATGAGGGTCCAAAACTCAAATTTGAATTTAAAAGCTTTGAGGATTATTCTCACCTATATATTTACCAAAGATAATCAACTAGGTGAAACCACCTAAAAATTGACTTGCTTGTAAACTTTCATGTAAATATCATTATGAAACATGCAAGCCATTGCATTACGAAAAAATAATTCAATGTGAGCCTAAAGTAAAGTGAAAAAATATCTAATATTCATTGTTGCAAATGACACTATTGTAATGGTTAAATTAGCATACCCATGTTAAGTCCTATGTAAATATATCCCACTTTATTAATATGCATCGACAAGTTCAATATCATTTACAATAGTTGAGTCACACATTATTTCTATCCATCTTTATTTACTCACTTTTACACTTTTTCAACAATTTCATTTTTATTTTATTAATAGTGAAACATTAATTCTCTTTCCTTTATGTTCCCACCTTTAGTTATAAAAGAAATTATCAAAATGTTAGGATTGTGTTATTTGCAAACTTCTATGTAAGAATGCTCTGTAATTTTGCATACAAGTCATTACATTAGAGACAAATAAATCAAATTAAATCTAAAATAAAGGGAAAAAGTATTTTTTTTTTTTTTTTAATATCGCAATTGCATACTGTGGTAATGGTAAAATAAAAAAACTAATGCTAATAATCATTTAATTATGCACCTACCTCATTACCTCAAATACATAATTTCCAAACTTATGCCTAATCCTTATCCATCTCTATTTACTCTTATTATTATTCTCACATAATTATTCTAATTTTATGGTATTTAAATATTAATTCTCATTTAATAATATTCCACCTTAATAAAAATTAATAGATTTTTTGAAATTCCAGGAATTGGGTATAACATCCCCTATAAATTACAATGCACCAAGTAAACTTTTTAACAAGACTGTTGATGCTAGCGTGACATGTCCTCTGGTACCACATGGATTGGGGGGACATTGGAGCTTGTGACCTGACACTTCATAACACAAAGCTCTCGCCAATCGAGCCAAGCCCCAACCCCAATAATAATAAATATAATATTGAACATCAACAAATCTATTTTTGAATAAACTTGAATCATACATGATTCTCATTCTCATTACCGTTCATTTATTACATCGCTTTCACATTTTCCCTTATCTTAATACATTCCCTCTATCCATCGCATTAGACCACCTTTCACTTATCATAATACCTTCACTCCTTCCACATAATTTGCACTTACACAAACCTCAAATTCAAAATCAAAATTTAATGTAGTGAGTAATTGATTACATAAAAAGGGTATAGATGTAGCTTGACATGAATACAATTAACACAACAACATAAGGGCTAGCCAACTTTTGTCCTAATGGAGGGGACAAAAATACATGAGGAGACAACTTACCTATATTCATCGTTTTGTGGGGTGGTTAAATTCCCTTATCTTGGTTTTTAATCAATTCCTCTATTGTAGAGCAATTCTCAATCTACATCAGGAGAATCTCGTGAATTAGGGATGATTATAGTGGGCAACAAGTAACATTACATAGAATAAACACGATGAAATTCTTTGCTTCAACACTAATATTTACACTCATTTCTACACATTTACTTTTCATTCATTACATCACATTCACCCTTTATCTTAATCAATTCACTCCATCCATCACATTCAACCTTATTTGAATACATTCACTCTTTCCATGTGATGCACAAATTTAAACCAAAATTTAAACTAGTGACTAATTGATAACATAAAAAGGGCATTGATACGACTCCACATGAATACAATCAACCCACCAAGGGTCCAATTATAAGAGTACAAAAATATCTAGCAAGGAGACTGACATTTGTTATTTTGCAAGGTTAGTTAAATGCCATTTTCTTGGCTATTAATTAATTATTGCATTGTAGAGCAATTGTCATTCTACTTTAGAAAAATTTCACAAACTACGCACGATTGCAATTGACAACAAGTAGCATTACATAAATGAAACATGACAAAACACTTTGCATAAGTTCATATGACACCAATTTTTACACTTATTTTCGCACATTTATTTTCATTTATTACATCACATTCACCTTTATCCTAATTCACACCTACCATCCATCACATTCACCTATATTTTAATTCACACCCTCCATCCATCACATTCACCCTTATTTGAAAATATTCACTCCTATTGGATGCACAAAAATAAACCAAAATTTAAAGTAAAGAATTGGCTACATAAAAAGAGTATTGACGTAACTTCATATGAATACAATGAACCCAACAACGCAATGCCCCAACTACTCTTGTCCTAATAGATGGGACAAAATGTCTCGTGAAGAGACAAATTACTTGACATTCATCATTCTTATAGAGTGTAGAAAAACATCAGCATTTATGAGGCCACCACAATAATTGTAAAATACGGCGGCGGCTAAGCTCCATCTAAATGTACTAAAGACATAAAAAAGTTTTTAAAAAAGATTCAGATTTGCAAAAGCATAGTATTTTTTTGGTAAATTTTTTGTGGTTTGCAAAAGAACATAAAGAACAGATACTGAAAATTTGACGAAAATCTATTATATTTTACGTTTTTGGAAAATTAGTAAACAATGCATTTCGAATGGAACTTGGCCGCGTCTATAAAATAGATTAAATACACTATGAATCGTACATTCTGATGGTCCCATAACCACGGTGGTTGCGAAACTCTTTCAAATCAAATACCTAGGGTTTTTCATCGGAAAAAGCGACGGCCAGCATTCCTGCTTGCTGTAAGGCAGACTGAAGCACATCAACATCGTACGGAGGAGATAATAATTGAGCTCTGAATTGGCATTACTGTTTATGTATACAGACAAAACAGGAATTGAAGATTATGAAATACGCATCCCTGTCTCAGAAATTGTTTCCGAATTAGGTGACGCGTACTGAGAATCGTACCCGAGACCTGTGAAGGAGGGCGTGGATTCGAAGGCCTACTCACAGTAGGTACCATTGTGTTTAGTTTCGTCCTGCACACGACTCCAACTGCAGACCCACTGACGAGCTGTACCTTTTACTTCTGCTAATTTAGTCTTGTTTTCTGTAAGTACTGGTAGAGTGATTTCTGTTCTTTCTTTCTTTTGTTTGAATGGGTTCAGAAAGAAGAGAATATAAAAGTTTAAGGGTAGCTTTGGTTTCTGTGAAGGCCATTTTGGCCTGCGTTCCGGTGTTTGTGCTGCCATTTGCCTTGAAGCCCAGTGCGGAGCTTTTTGTTGTGAGTTGGGGATGTGTGACCGCCTGGTTTCGACCTTCTTTTCTCTACGTTGTGCTCAATGTGGTCATTGTTACTCTTGGTGTTAAATCTGGAGCGCTCAATTACTCTTCTACACAAGTTTCAGATGATTCTTCAGAGGATTCTGAAATGAACAATTCTGCCGATGTTTACATTAGCAATGTAGTAGATGGCGATGAAAGTGAGCTCTGCAGCTCTTCTGAAGAAGATAAAGTTGCCGTTGAAGAGGAGGTCCCGGTTTCGAAACCTGGTAAAGAAGAATGTGGAGAAACCCAGCTGGTTTCTTCTGATTTGATTGAAGAAGTTGATGAAGGGGAAATCAGGGATTCTGTGTGCAACGAGGAGAAAGATGAGGAGATGCTGAGCGCTGAAGAATTGTATGAAAAATCGGAAATGTTCATAGGCAATTTCTACCGTGAGCTTAAGCTCTAACAAATCGAGTAGGGAAGCACAGCATATAAATTGTAACCATTCAATATCTGTGGTGATAATCTAACGAGCTGTAGAAGGGCAAATAGCTCTTAGTAAAATATGATGAGCGAGAAAAGAAATACAAGTCTGAAAATCCAAATGGGTCTCATGGATTGCATGCGTTCCAGTTCATTCATTTTCCTTGTACCTGCTGATCCATTGGAAGTCTTGTTCCTGTTAATGGCGTCCTATGTACTGGGCAAAGTGTTAAACGCACTAACTTAAAGCTTTTACAATGCCTACCCAGGATAATGAACATTAATAATGTCATTGGTTAATTGTTTAGGAAAATGTATGTTATACTATTTGAATCTAGTGAATCTATATATACAGGACCATGTATTTGAATAGATAATGGAGAATGATTAAAATAAATAATTTTAAGTTCATGGATCCATTTGGATTTTCAGACGCATACTTCTAATCGGCAACGTCTAAATCGTAAACTAAAACGTTATGCTCGCATGCATGTAGCATACCCCACTCCATCATCCATCGTACCTGAATCGTCCTTTTACTACCGTAACTCAGTCTGTCAACTGTCAATAAAATTAAATATTGACAGTCTTGGGATTAACAGGATTGGATTATAATTTTAATTATTAAGGAATAAGTTTGGGTGTATTTGTAACAGAAGTATTATTATTAATGAATAGTTATTATTATTATTAAATAAAGAAGTTATTAGAATATTATTAATTTATATAATTATTTTGTAACTTTATATAGTTGATTTAAATTATTAAATAATTATACTATAATATTATAATTTTAAAAAAAAGTTAAAATTAAAATAATATTTTTTACATATAATTTTCCAACAAAAATTAATTTTTATTTTATATTTAATAATTCATTTTAGTTGTAATTATTTTTGGTGAAATTACTAGTAAATAATATATATATATATATATATATATATATATATATATATATATATATATATATATATATATATATATATATATATATATAATATTTTATACATATATTTATATAATATTTTTTTAACTCATTAGCTATTTAACATATTGATATATAATGTAGGTGTTTATTTTTTTCAAATATATATATTTTTTAAAGTTTTGAATTGCAAAGATAATATGTGAATTTATATGCATATAAACAATTGTAATTATTATGTTTATATTATTACTGAAAAACTAATAATAATTACAACTACATATATGAAGTATTTACTAGTAATTTCACCAAAAATAATTACAACTAAAATGAATTATTAAATATAAAATAAAAATTAATTTATGTTGGAAAATTAAATGTAAAAACTATTATTTTAATTTTAACTTTTAAAAAAAATTATAATATTATAGTATAATTATTTAATAATTTAAATCAACTATATAAAATTATGAAATAATTATATAAATTAATAATATTCTAATAACTTCTTTATTTAATAATAATAATAACTATTCATTAATAATAATACTTCTGTTAATAATACACCCAAACTTATTCCTTAATAATTAAAATTAAAATCCAACCCTGTTAATCCCAAGATTGTCAATATTTAATTTTATTGACAGTTGACAAACTGAGTTACGGTAGTAAAAGGATGATTTAGGTACGATGGATGATGGAGTGGGGTATGCTACATGCATGCGAGCATAACGTTTTAGTTTAGGATTTTGACGTTGCCCTTCTAATCACATATTTTCTTCTCCTACTTTCTTACCATAAATCAGATTTAGTCTTATCATGTTTCCAGGGAAAAGACTTGATTTGACCTCAATTTACATCATTAATCAAATGGGAAGAAACTAATTGGGCTTCTTCACATTTCTCAGCACGTTTTGAAACTGTTGTTTGGGAGTGATGTAATGGTCACCAACATCGACATGTACTATCCTCCCAATCCTATACCGTCATCCTCATATGTATCACCACGAGCATCCTGATGCCTTGTCATACATGATATATCTAGAATGGTGTATGTTAATGAACATCAACATAGTTAGAGTGGTCATGCATGTTATTCCAATTTGTGCATCACCATGAAAATTTTAATGTCTTTTCATACACAAAATATTTAGAATGGTGCACGTTATTTCTATTCAACATGGTTGTCTTATGTGTCACGATGAGCATCCTAATGTCTTATCATGCATTTTATTCCTCTAGTATCATGAACATCAACATATTTAGAGTGTTGCATGTTATTCCTCTTCAATATGCTCCTCTAATGCATTACCATGAACATCATAATGTAGTGTCATACATAACATATTTAGAGTATGGCATGTTTTTCCTATTAAACATGGTTCTCTCATGTATCATTATGAGCATCCTAATGCCTTCTTTTACATAACAAATCAAAAGTGGACACATGTTAAAATCCTACATGACATGGTCCTTGGAGGATACATCCAAACCCTTGTATTCTTCTATCATTACTATTTTTGACCAATATCATCAATCCCTTTATCTTGCCTCGGTATATCATCTTCTTGCCCCTAGCCTTAGCTTTTCCCATATTATAGGTGTCAAGATAAAGTTCATCTCCATGTAATCAAATACAATTCCACCCATCAATTTTGATACTACTAGATCAATCCCTTTATCTCACCTCATTCTATCATCCACTTTCCCCTAGCCTTGGCTTTTCCCATATCATAGGGTCAGGGTAAAGCTTGCCTCCATGCAATCCGATCAAATTCCACCCATTTTGATTCTACTAGCATTCCAAACAACCCAATCAAAGTTTATTAAAAAGAAAAATGGCTTATGTGCTCTATGACAAGATGTATACATGTTTTGGGGGTTATTAGACAATCAATGAATTCTTTATTCGTTGTTAAATATTCGTAAAATTTTGTTCAATGATTCTTCTTAGTTCAATGAGATATGTCAAGTGAATATTGAATGTTTCTTATTTCAAAGTTATGATGACTTGTAATTTTTTCGTGTTATGAAATATTTTGATCCATTTTTTGTTGTCTTGGGCGTATTCAATCTTAGTTGCATAGGTTTTTTTCTTAGATCCTCTTCTCATTTAGTTATAATATTTTATAAGGTGACATCAAAGTTTTTGATCTTTATTAAAATGTGTGCCATCAAGGTTTGGGATCTTTGTTAGATTTGTGGCATTGAGGTTTTAGATATTTCTTAGATGTATGACATCATGATTTTGTATCTATTTTAGATGTAAATTCATATTGGTATAGCCTTTGTATACTTTGATGTTCATCTAAGATATATTTATGTACTTTTTAGAAATATCTAAAAACAATAGATCAATTCTATAATAGTATCTGCACCCAAATAATAAATAATGAGTTAATATCATGAATTGAAGATATTAATTCAAATAAAATTAAATTTAAAAAGTACTAAAATATTTCATAATTTTATGAATATATTAAACTTTGATAACTCGTTATATTTGTTAATTTAATATACTTCAAAAAAATCTAGTATAAATTTTAATAGATTAATTTGTAAAAAATAATAATGTAGAGTTAGCATTTTTTAAAAATATTTGTTTGATAGTTAAAGGTTTTTATAAATATTTTTATTATTTTTTCCTTTCTTTATATTTTAAGTCAATTTTATTAATCAAAATAAATAATCATTCAATTTTAAAATTCCATTCAAAATTGTACATATAAATAAATAAATATATTTTTAAATTTGCTATATTTTTTTCAACTAATCTTATGAATGATCTTATTAATAATCAATCATTAGAAATAGAATTCCATTTACGAAAATAAAACATCCATAAACAAAATTATAAATTTTAGAGAAAATAAATTCTTGCAAAAGGTTGAAAGAATATACACTAGCAGTCACATGTTTTGTGCATGTAACGGGTGGGCCGATAGGAAATTAGATTTTTAAAAATGTGAAATGACCATTAATAAGGTAATCTAAAAATTATAATTGATCATTCATATATTTGTTTTCACATACAATTGAAAAGAGAAACAAGTGTCACGTAGTGGTGAGTACTTGTTGTTATACACAATAGTAACATATTGTAAACAAGTATGCTTTAATAATAATTATAAATTATATTTTTATAACCTTAATTATATAAAATATAAAATGTACTAAATAAATATATTATTAGTAATTATTTTTTGATATATTATAATAAAAAATATAATTATATGATAATTCAATCATTATAAATTTTTTTAAAATGTTATTTCATTTACCAAAATATAAGAAATAATTCATATTTAGAAATAACATAATTAAAAATATCTATTTTACCTATTCAATTTAAAAAAGTAAAAAAAAAAATATTTAACTTTAATTTTTTTTTAATATTTTTGAATAATATAACATGACGATGAAATCAGAAAAAGATAACAGCTATGAAGAGTACCACAAACCATTAATAACTAAGTACTAATAATAGACTCTATTTAAATATTTAGAAAGTATAATTTTTATTAGAAAGTAAGTTTATTTTCTGAGAAAAGTTTTCTTATTTATAATATTAAAAAGTTTTAATTTCCATGATAAAATGTAATTTTTTGTTTCAAAGAGAAGGGGAGTTTCATTCAACATATTCTAAAAAAGGTGAGAAAGTAATAAAAAAATATTATCCATATAAAATAATATTTCAATTACACTTGATAATCAATATAAGACTTGTGTATAACCATATTATAAATAATTACATGTAAATAGTATTTAATGAATGTTATAATGTATCTTGCAACATTAAATTTCAACTACTATTTCTTTCCTTAGACTTTGTGACATCATACATTTGACATGAGGAGAAATTGGAGTACAAATTTTAGTTTTTAAAAGATCAATTGATTTATATCTAACAATTTCATAATTTACCTTTAAAAGTTAGCAAGTGTATATTCATTCTCTACTCTAACATATCTAATAATAGATAAGTTTAAGCTAAATGTAGCCTTCAAATATATTTTGATATTTCCAAACATGATTCAAAGCTACTTTATTGCATAATAGCAATCTAACTTTGCTAAATGTGATATAAATCTCCTCATATAAAACTATTTTTCTTAACAATAAAAACACCCATGTAAACCTCTTTTCAATTTCACATCATCTATTTATGATTATTTTGCTAATATCAATATTCAAGGTCCATGAAAAAAGTTCTATTGAAATCAGTTATTGAAATCCAATCTGCAAAGTCAATTAAGCCCATTCACATGGGTCGCATGAGGAAACCCAGATGTGTGATAGGTTAAGAAACATATTTTATAGTAAT
Source organism: Chamaecyparis obtusa (assembly GCA_027943335.1). Classification (NCBI taxonomy): domain Eukaryota; kingdom Viridiplantae; phylum Streptophyta; class Pinopsida; order Cupressales; family Cupressaceae; genus Chamaecyparis; species Chamaecyparis obtusa. The sequence goes on from BSBK01012344.1 coordinate 60,243, forward strand.
GGTGTGTACAACAAACACAATCTTCATCCAATTTTCTTCCAAACGCTCTAACTGCAACAAACCAATTTTATTAATTGTACAACTTATTTAATAAAATCTTCAAATGCTTACTTAAATATTGTACAAATCTACCTTCAATCTCTCACATTTGGATGGTATTGCAGAGAGAGAGAAACTATCAATAGAAGATAAAAACAAGCAATATTAGGAAAAGACTTTTCATGACTATTATGAATGCAACTCAAGAATCTAATACAAAGAAAGTGAAAAAGAAACATCATTTAATATATTTAATTTTGGATAACTCAAAATATTGGATAATAATATTTATTAAGAACCAATTATTCTTATAGAGATTGCAAATGAGATGTTTCTAAAATAAACATAGAAATAATCTGTCATACAAGATAATCACAACATCTAGGAGTGACCATCAAAATAGAAATAATCTAATTGACTTATACTAAAGATTTGTACCGAAAAAAAAGTTAGTTAAAGAGGTTCACAATTTTTACATAACTCATAAGATTTCATACAAACAAACACATTCAACACACATACAAGAGTGCAGATAACATGCCAAAAAAATGTGACACAATATCTACCTTAAAAAAATACCAATGAGCAAAAATTCAGCCTCGAGAGCCATCCACCATATGTATATTATTCAACAATGAAACAATATAATACACCGTGAAAATCTTCAAAGCCCGAGCCATAAATAAAAACTCCATGTGAACAAGGAAGCAATTACACATCCTATGTCATGCTTTCAACATCCACAAATACTAAAGTTGGCTTACCTAAACAACTGCACTTGTGGTTTCTTTTATAGAAACAAGATCCCATTAAAACACTAGGTGGTATTACATAAACAATGTACTACCTAACTCTTTGACCCCACATTTAATATTAGATATTTTATTAATTTTCTTTTACCATTATTAAAGAATTATATAAATATAATATTACAATACAACATTAAGTAGTTCAACAATATTCCAAAGAAATTTCTACATGTTATACATCCATCGAAGTACACTTAACTACAATATGTCTAAATGCACTTAGGTGCAACATTTAGATAAGAAAATAAAATATTCCAATAATAAACAATTATTATACAAAATGTAGAACGCCTATTTTCTAACAAAGAAGATCTCGTCGAGATTTTCATAACATGAATGAGATCTCAAACTCTTTTATTTTTAAGAGTTTTCTATTTGTCCTCTATATAAAGAAATTAACAACTTGTAAAGATTTTTTTGTCCTCTATATAAAGAAAGAAACAACTTGTAAAGAACTTTGTTTTAATCTCTGACCTCTGATGAGATGATACTTAATATCATCAACAAGTTCTTGTATTGCGATTTCTACCATTACATGATCCTTCAACATGAAATAACCGATCTTATTTAGACCGGATTTTTTTTTGTTTGGACCAAAGAAATAGTGATCTGCTTTCAAGTCGCCTTCTTCAATCATTGTAGGCTATGATTTCTTCTTACTATGGAGAATTATTTCTTGGTTTTTACTGCATTTACTTGTGACTCAGACGTACAATGCTAAGCACTTCAATCACCTTTTTAAAGGTTGCAATATTTTTCTTTAGTGTGAAAGAAAATAACAGTGATCTTTCTCAATCACTAGGTGGATTCATCAGAAACACGCAATGTTAAAACTATTGTGACTTGACAAAAATTCTCCTTTCCTTTCTTGATTTAATGCAACGGCTCCAACCAGTGGAGTACGACGGCTGAGGCAAAACACTAATGTTCAAACTGCTACACATATTCTTGGCTGCTGCCCTTTAATCACACTTAATGGCTTGTTTTCGTTTGATCTTCTTTCTGGCAGCTTCTAGTAGTATTCTGGGGTCATCCGTATGTATGGATCCACATCATATCCCGGTATTAATAGTTGAGCACTCAGAAACTCAATTGCTTCCGTTACAGAAGAGAATATTTTCTCAGAAATGTATTTGTACTAAGTTTGTGCAATAGGAGGTGTATCAAGATCAGGGAGTACGAGTCTGAGGTCATCAAGCTTTTGCCTTCCCTGTTTATCCAAATGTGTTGATGTGCTCACAATACAATTCTCAACCCTGTAATGGGTCTCCTTTCTCCATGGAGGATCCTTTTCTGCATAGTGAGACTAGTATTCCTCATCCGATAAAGTGCCAAAGAAATCATCGATCTAAAAATGCTGCACAGAAACGCCAAACAATAGCCTATTCCTCTTGTCCGGAGCAATCCAGGCAAGAGTGCCGTCGGTGAGTTCTAACAGGCCATATGCTAGGAGCCGAGAAACCTCGACAAAACCTAACTAAATCATAAACAAAATGTCTTCCAAGGATTTGCATTGGACAGACTAACCATGATAAAAACTTTCCTAAAAAGAGAAACAAATAGGTTTTACCTTTACAATCTTCACCCACAATGTTTTGTCTGCAAGTTATAAGGTGTGGCCTAGGAAAAGGACGGTGAACCAACAATATGTGCATGGCATAAAAGATAGCCTTGCTAGACACAACAAGCTCATATGGCAATAAATCATATAGCATGCCCAGATCTTTGTCAAACAAATTACAATTGCTGGATATCAAAGCATTTTTAATAGAATCAAAAAGTTGAGCTAAAACCAACTTCGTTCTGAGAAGTTTAGCAGAGAACAGACCCCCAAGTAGAGCTTCACCTTTGAACATGTCATATTTCCTAAGGGATGCAAATAATTGAAAACCCTCCAAGAATTCTACGTGAACATAGATTTCAATCAAATTTTCCAATAAAGCTTGATCTTGAACTAGATCTATAACATTTGATATGAACGCCATCAAGACCTACGAGGGAAAGATGATCATTAGCAAGTTTGGCCCTAACACTTTGTCCCCAATAACTAGGCGGATCTCCTTCTGCATCTTCCAATCATCCTATGTGAAAATCCTTTGTAGTTGTGAGTTAATCATCAGCCCTGACAATGAGCGTTCCGAATTTTTAATTGGTACCAGAACCCTATTGTTCAAAGGAGCATGTCCCATGGCGACTATTTGACTGAAACAAAGGACGGTAAACCAGAGCAAATGAATGGAATGAACACATTTCCCATAATTGGCATTTAAACATTGGGAAAATTTACATTTAAATCTTTTGATATAAAGGTTGCATTTAATATATATGAAAGGAATTTCATACCCACAAGCTGCGAAAGGACAATAGCAATATTAAATCTCTCATTCAAATGTAGAAGGAATAGACTTTCCCAAAACAATGCCGCAAAAAACACAGATAAAATCCTTTCCTAAATCTCATTCCGAGGGAGAAAAAAGGCATATGTCGTTACACACATGCAAGGAATAAACCGAAATGACTCCATCATTACATTTCCATGTAAAAATCTTTGTTTGCAACCACTGCCAAATGTCCTTCCATGATGCAAATTATAAAAGTTTATGAGGGGCTAAGTGGTTGTGCTATGATTTCCGATATGAGAAGCATTAAGTACAAAAATGTGATTTTTAAATCATATTAAGTACAATTTACAACATCTCCTAATGTGGCAAGGCAGGGACAACAGAGAGTAATTTAAAATGAGATCATTTGATTTACCTACAAATTGATGCCATGCCGCAACATTTAATTATTTAATCAATTGAGATACACTTCAGACAAGGATGCCACATCAATAAATAAGTTTATATATATCAACATAATACTGAGGTATTTGAGCATTCCAACTACTCATGGAAAAATATCATGTGACCCTAATCTAATTTTTGTCAGCGCCTTATCACATCATTTTGAATTTATCAGTAATATTATGGAGAGTATGTTGTCCTGAATCATTACTTGCCTAAAATTTTATCAAATTATGAAGAGATATTGTCTGCTCCTCTTGATATTTGGAAGCCATATTGGCTAAATACTCTGCCATCTGATTATATTTTGTATAACAATGCTCCACTGAATACATACTAAAGCTTGTGAGTAACTGGAAGATTTGTGAGAAAACATATTGCAACCTATAACTGGAAATTTGTTTTGAAATGTGAAGATTAATAATGACCTGAATATGTTTGATTTGAATCTGATCAATTGCTAAATTTAAACCTTTGAGTAATGCATAAGCTTCTGCCATAGTATTTTTACCCATGGATAGTTTAACAGTCTTTCCTACTAAAATCTAGCTCCCTTGTAATCCCGAATAATGCATCCGACAAATGAATGTCTTGGATTTCCCATTGAAGAGCCATTAAAGTTCAACTTGTACACCTCTTGTGGCGGTGGTTTCCACTTAGTTGATTTTCTATCAATTTTTTTTACCATGTTGTAAACCACACAACCTTTGAATAGAATGGTTATGAGAGGCCAACTATTTATAAGGATGTTATAATCTTCTGAGGAGAAGTTTGAAGATAATTTCTTTACTCTTGCAGTGTGTGCTCTCAAATATTCTAAAATTGATTATTCAATCCTATGCAACACTTGATTCAATGTTTCAATGTGAAGTTTTACTTTCTGAAAATTCATCTATTTCATTCCCACCAAATGGACCAAATAAGGATCGGTGAAGCTACTTTCCAAAGGCCTGCAAAAAAATGATTCCTTATTGAGCAGTGGGCAACTATTGAAATCCTCAATCAAAGAATTTTGAAGAGGGGAAATCCAGTAAAGTTTTTTTTGGAGCCATGACCAGCATGCTTCAGCAAACGGGCATTGTAGGAGTAGGTGATATGTGGTCTCCTCAATTTTCTTGTACATAAAACACAAGTGAATGAGGGGATACTGTTCAAATTATTTAACCTTATTCAAATTATTTTGCAAGGCCAACCATGAGAACACACTTGCCTTGGGCAATACCACATCATTCCAACAAACTACAAAGGCTTTAGCATTTTGTTTAGTTCCTTCTTCTCTAATTGAAGAATATCCTTTTTTTGACTCAATATTGGCCTGATTTCGAACATGACCAAATCAAACAACCCAATTCATTAGATAAATGCAAAACTTTGTTCTGAAGGAGTGAATGGAGCCTTTGCTTTTGGTCTGCACGAAAAATCTAGACTGGAGAAATCTTTCCAATGGTGATAAATTGAATTGGAAGTTTGTTTAGCAATTCCTAGTTTTTGTGAGACATTTCATGTGAATACTCAATATTACTTCTTTTGGAGCTATGTTGGATAGTATTTTATTGATGGCGAAATTCTTTGATCAAGTTGTAATGTCTTCCAGCGTATATGGATTTTGGTTGCATGAAGCATTTTTTCTAATAAATAGAAGTTTTTCTCCTTGCAACAATTCTTATATTTTTTTATGGTGACATTGAGGTTTTGAAATCAAAGTTAGATGTGAATCCTTAGTATAGTATGATCTTTGTATGTTTCATATGCTCATCTAAGCTATATTTGTACAATATTTCTATAATATATAAAAATTATATATCAACTTAGTGAATATACTGAAATAATAAATTATGATAAAGACAAAAATCCAAAGTAATATATAACTAGAACAAAAATATTAAGATGTGCACTTTTCTACTCTACAATTAATTAAAAATCACCTTTTTAAATAATGTATTATTACCAATAGTAATATACTCCATATTTTTAAATATATATGTATGTGTGTATAAAAGAGTGTGCATATAGACATGTGTGTACCTACACATTCATGCATACATCTCTCTCTTTGTGCATGAGTGCGCACACACACACACACATTTAAATACATATAAATATCTATACACACACAATGTACACTCTTTTACATTCGATATTAAGCTTTTCCACCATATCATTTTCCTTGGATTGGTAAATGCAAGGAAAATGCAAGCACAGGAACATGGAGCCGACTATGCAGCCGACAGATTCCCCCTGCCACCATCATGCATAACCAATTTTTGGCATACCATCGATAGTTCATCTTTAACTTACTGTCAGTGCAAAGCCATAATTATATTTGTTTCATTTTATATCAGTAAGTACATGATAAGTTTTGGCTTTAAAATTTTATAGTAGATGTCATATTAGTTGTAAGAAACTATATTTTTTTATCATAAGCATGGCTAAAGTATACATTATTCATTTAATCTAAGTAAAAAGTAAGTATTAGTGTTAAAAGAAAATTAATTTGGTAAATATATTTTATCAAGTTTTAATGAGTATATTTAAATTATTTATTAATTTTTTATGTTAATATATCTTTTATATAATTTTAGATTTTCAAATTTTATAAAAAATTAATATTTTAAACATATTTTTTAGATCAATTAGTTTGATTATGCATTGATTATATTTTTAATGTACTACACTAAATAAAAATTTATTAAAATAATAAAATTTTTTTACACATATTATATATGATTTAAAAAAAATAAAAATGATCATATAGATAAAATTAAATTAATATTGTTGAGGTCTAGTTTTGTCTATCTCACCCAGATCGACAGACTTATGACCTGCTGATCTCGGCTATACCTTCACACTTGTTACATAAGTTTGGCATTCAATCTCTCAGGCCTTGGTGGAAGGATTGGAAATGGTATCCTTGGACTCCTCTTTCTAGTTACAAACCCAAGATGGGTTATCATTGGTTGATTCCCCATTTGCCTATGGTCACCATTCTCAATCACCAATGGCATTTGCAATCTTCTCAAAAAGCCTGGAGACTTTAGTTTCTTACTGTTTGGTCCCCCACCACGAAACGCAAGATTGGACATTTTTCTTGGTGCATTATTATTCAAGGGTTGGTTACCTTTGGGTTCTAGACTCAAACATTTGGGAGTTCTTGACCCGAAATGCCCTTTTTGTGCACAACTAGATACTCTTCTTCATATCTTGTGATTTTGTAAAAGAGCTCAACAAGATTGGAGCTCAATATATGATTTTTCAAGCCCTTTAGGCCATAACCCTTTTCTTGGCACATGGCTCTATTGGGTGATTTTCCCAGGATCCCCTTCAAATTCTCATACATCTGGCATGCTTTCAAGAGGGAGATCTTATTTACTTTATGGAAAGACAGAAATAGTATTTTATTCACTCACAACATTTTGGATAGTTTCTATATACACTAAACCATGTATTTGTAATAATGTTATTGTTACCATAACTGATAATAATGTTGAAGATTGATTATCTGATGGAGCTAATGATGAAGACTGACCAAGATCAGAGGAATACATGATGATATTAGAAAGGTTAGATTAGTTATTGTCTTGTCATTTATGTAAAGTAATTGATTTTTGGTTTATATTATGTTGTCATATCATTTGGTAATGGTATGAGTTGAATGAGTTAAGGAGAATAAGAAATGAGAAGTTGTGAAGTTGTAGAACTTAATTGGGAAACTGATACAGATTGGAAAATGATTAGATTATGTTTATATAATTTTTTTCTACTTGACATATGATTATGTTAAGTTGGTAAAGCATGGTGATAAAGATTTGACAATTCAGTAAGTTAAGTTGTTTTGGCTACCGAGTAGGAACATTCACTCGGTAAGGTAACAGTAAAAAGATAGATCACTGGGTAAAGAAAAAGGAACTCAAGACACCAAATAGAAAGGAAAGGATTTGGAACCAAGCAATGCAACCAAAATTCAAAATAAGAACACTGAGAAAGGAAAAGATATTAAATAAGGATAGAATCGATATTTAATGATTGTTGGCGTAATACATTGCAGTTTAGTTTTAAATGCTCACCTCCATTCCTGTAAGTGGTAAGAAGTTATTAGTTAACTATTTTCTACATTATATAATTATATTCATTGATCAATAGAATATCGAAACATTTTTATCTTCTCTCTCAACTTCAACATTTGGTATTAGAGCACTATTTTTTCCTATGTGCTTATGAAAGAGGTGTGAGCTGATAGTTATTGAAGAAATGTAGCACGACTGCATTTTTTGCCTAGGCATATGGAAATGTCCAATGATCTACATTGAAAGGAGATGTATGTAGGTGTGTTTGGAGTAGAATGACAAGACTAAAAGGGACTGGTTATTAGAAAGTTTTAAGAGACCATATACAATCTTGTGGCATATGAAAGAATAGGATTTGGGATAATGGTGATATGATTCCTATGTAAGCACAAACTAGGATGGCTAATCGATAGTCTTTCTTGGTTGTTCTATTATATAGGGAGAGGAAGAGGCACACCTTTCTTAGATGTTCTCTTGCGTAGGGAGAGGAAGAGGCACGCCTTTCTTAGATGCTCTGAGATGTACACAAGAAGTCCATAAAGCTTGCTACTATAGTTAGAAAGAGAAATAGCCTTCTCGGAATAGTATTTAGGCTATTCAAGGATTCAACAAATTTTTATGTATGGATGAAGCATTAGAATGTGGGCCTTCAGTGTGAAGTTTTTCATTGGACAGTAAATAGTTGGTGGCGTAGAGATTAGGGCACTCAAAAGGAGTTTTATATGCTACAAAATATTGAATCTATCAATTGGAGTTTTAAATTTGATGCTTCTTAATACATCTCGGCTAGAGTCCTCAAGGAAATTAATGAGGTATTTCATTTCCAACTGCGCACATAATAGTGAATCTGTAGGATAAGGGCTTGTGCTTTAATATTGATCAGTGTCTGACAGTCGCTTGATGGTCATTTTTTATCAAAGGATCATGGTGAAGTACTTCATTTCTAATACAGCCAGAATATAGTAAGTACACACTTTGAACCAAGTATAGAATACATAGCATTTTCAATTTTGTGAATGGTTGGCAGTTTCTAGTGTTGTTCAATGGAGATTCCATTAGATAAATACTCTGGTTTCAATTTTCATACATGGAGAATAAAAATACAAAATCAATTGATGAATAAAAACCTATGGGACATAGTAAGAGGAAAAGAAAAACCACCTACAGATGCAAATAAATTGTCAGAGTGGAACAGTAGGGATGATAAAGCCAAGGCTATTATTAGTCTTGCTCTTGTAGATTCTAAACTTCACCATGTAGATCTAGATAACATTTATGCCGACATTTGGGATAGTCTAAACAAGTTGCTTGGAGAAAAATCTATCAATGCAAAGTTTTCTCTAAAAATTCAATTGTTTAGATTCAAAATGGAAAATGGGATCACAATGTCAAATCATATAAGCAATTTAAGGTCTCTCATTAGACAACTTGGAGAGGTTAAGGCTCCTATTGATGATGATGATGATGCTAAGGTTATCCTATTAAATAACTTATCTTCCAAATATACTAATGTTGTCTTTACACTAAGTCAAATCACTTCATAGACTCTAGAGGATACGATTTCAACCCTTCTAGTAGAAGAAAAGATGACAAAGGAAGTCATAGAAGAAGATCATTGAATAGATGAAGTATTATACTCACAAAGTACTAAAAAATGGTCAAATAAAAATATAAGAGACAATAAATGTTTTTATTATAAGAAAAAGTGGCACACAACATGAGTTTGTAGAATTAGAGCTAGTGATATTGCATGCATTGAAGATGAGGATACATCAGATGATGGAGAGGTCATTAATGATTTTCATTCTTTCATTAATCAAAATATTGTGCTTTGAACCTTCGCATTTCTGAGGTTGGTGACATCAGTGGATGGAGGAATTTTTATCATCTCTAGTTAGCTTCTCACTTTGAGATGGTGTTTTGTATGAGAATTAATTTTGGCATTTTTTTATTTTCAATTTTGTTTAGCTTTCTAATGTTCATAAGTTTGCAGAATACATGTCTTTTGAAGATTCATTTTGGAGAGAGGTTTGGAACTTGATATTGCACTCAATATAGATTGTTGTCAACTGAGCTTTAGAGTATATGATCAAGAATTATACCCTTTCACAGTCACTAGACAATGATAGAGATCTATTGCATCTCTTAGGGATCATTGTTGAATAATTCAAGACTTTGTGATTCGAGAGTTCACGATTGAGGGCTTAATAACACATCTTGAAGCTACACCTTTTTGAGGTTCAAGAGACAACTTGATGGAGCTTTGCATGATTCAGGATTTGTTACTTCAGAAGAAAATTTTCTCAAATTATTTAATCAACATGTTTTGTTATGTAATCCTTAAGGGGGGGTCCCTAGGGCAATGTGAGTATGATCATTCAGGATCAATGTATTAAGGGGGGGAATGCCTAATACATTATAGTTCAGTTTTAACTGCTCACCTTCATTCCCTTAAGTGGTTAGTAGTTATTAGTTAACTATTTCTACATTATATAATTGTATTCAATGATCAATAGAATATCGAAACATTTTTATTTGGTCTCTCAAATTTAACAATGATTAGCTATGAAGAGCTAGATGATCATGATGATGAGGAAAGTTAGTTACCAGAGATCTACGGTTATGAAAATTCAAGGTAAAGATCTACGAAAAGATCTAAGTGGAAAAATGAGATGAAACAAGTTTCTAAAAAAGTTCAAGTTCCTAGGTCAAAAGAAAATGTGTTGTCAAGATCAAGATTCATGGTATAATGACTTGAACGGTTAAGATTGATTAAAGGAAAATGTAATAGATGATATTAAGAGGCAAAAATTATCTATATAAAGAATGATCTTGTATGAAAAATGGCTGACAAATTGAATAATTGAAGGGTTGCTGACTATTGCAGAGAAGAAGTAACAAAGAGATTCTAAGTGGAAAAGAAGGATTTTATGAAGTGTTGATGCTAGTGGATAAAGAATAATTAAAGTAAGTATTAAAAAGTGCACAAGGATGTGATTGAGAAAAGATAGTTGCAAATCTATAGGTCAATTTTATTACTATTTCTTATTAGTATTTGTAACAGAGAAAATCTCTTAACAAAGTAGACCTAATAGTCTTATTGTAAAATCCTTGAGAAAGGAGACATTTTGAAGAGTGTTGAAAGCTCTCTAACAAGGGTACTCCTAATAGGGTGAAGATCCTAATAGATTAGAGGTAAATACCTTAATTGGATCACACCTAATAGTGTGTATTGTAATTTTTAACCAGATTCTCTCTTAACCAAGCATACTTCAGAAGAGTATTTTCATAGTGAGTGACAATTCCCATAGTGGTTTTTTCCAAAGCTGGGTTTCCACGTTAAATATTGGTGGTACATGTTGTGAATGATTTGGGTGAATGATTTACTGATTATTATAGTTTATTTACTATTGTTGGTAAATAGTGAATGTTGTTTCTAAAGAGATGCTATTGAGTTAATCAAAGAAATTTTTTTAAAGGTATTTGTGATTAGGGATTACTGATTCACCCCCCACTCCGTAATCCAATAGTTATAATGGAGATTCAAGTGCAATCCAATAAAGTGGCTTTGGAGGTGGTCCACTTGTAAGAGGTACTTCACCATTGGGGAAATACCCCTTGTATGGTGGCCAAAGTTCTATAGGATTCTATTTCTACAGACTGAACTTTGCCCCATGACCATCACCGTGGCCGCAGTTCTTTAGCTCCCCACTCTCAAACCCTAAGGTCCTAGGCCCCTTTCCAATTTTCTAAAGGGGGAGATAATATGTGGAGGCATCACTTGACTTCTCCACCATGTCATGGTTCTGCGTTAGGTTGGCTTCTTCTCCTAGTGGATCTGGATGGCCTGATACTAGACGAGATCCTCCTTGGCCTACAAACTCTTCCACTAAGGGGTTTCCTCGCCTGGCCCTGGCTATTTTTCCCTCCACTAGGGAGGAAGAAGATAAAGAGAAGGAGAAAGATGAAGAGGGGTGGTCCCTTTCAGACTTGACCCCTGGCCCTGTAGTTATATGGGGCAGAAAAGATAACCAAGATCCCCCCTCAGCTGGTACTAATTTGGCCGCCTGAGGCTTTTTCTTATCTCTACCCTTTATCTTTTTTTATGAATAGTTTTATTGTTCTCTATTTCCAGCCTTGGTCATTTGACTCTCGTGGGGTGATCCTATTTCCCTCCATCATTTTTTATGAATATGTACTTTAATATTTTTAATTAATAGAGAAGGCCTATTCATCAAAAAACTAATATTTGATACATGAATGAGTTACCAAATTTAATTATTATTATAAGTATGTCATGATTGGTTACCAATTACTATGTTTGTTAATTTTAAAAGATAAATATATTAAAAGAAATTATGACTTATATATATCTATATATATAAGCAAACATATATATATATATTAGCTAATATATACTTATATTAAAAAAAATATAAATACTAAATAGTGGTGCTTGTTAATAGAATAAGTATATAAAAAGGAGTCAAAGAAATAGTTAACTCATCTATATATCAAATATCAATATAATTTTATCTATATTTTTAAGGTTGTTTTATAAAAATATAATATATATATATATATATATATATATATATATATATATATATATATATATATATATATATATATATATATATATATATATATATATATATATATATATATATATATATATATATATATATATATATATATATATATATATATATATATATATATATATATATATATATATATATATATATTTCATAAATTTTAATTTAAAATTTAAAAATATAATTATTGAATAATATGATTTTAAATTAGTTGATTTAAAAATAAATTAAAAGTAAAATATAAACATGAAAATATTATCATATATTACGTTAAAATAGTAAAAAATATTATTAAGTTTTTATAAATTTTAAAATTTAAAATTACATAAATAAATAATATAGACACAAGAAATGAAATTGATTTAAATATATTCATTAAAAATCAAAAAATATTTTTATAAGATTATTTTTTATTTAATGCTAATAATTCTTTAATAATAAAAATAATACTTTTAATCTTAACGTATACTAATACTTTTAATATTGTTATGAACTTAATTATCTTTTAATACTAATAATTTTATAAATTAACTCATTTTAACTATACTTATATTTAAAAAATTATAATGTCATTTAAAGCATTAGGCTCCCATGTGTCTTATTGTCTACATTTAACATGGCAAATAAATGTGCTTTCTGTGTTGATGCATACCCATATGATAATATTGAAAACTACACGAATGACAGTATGTGAAAAATGGAGTATGGATGGTATGCGGCCTGTGTATGATGGTGGGAGGTGGTGGAATATGTCGGCTGCATAGCTGCCTTGTTGGAAGTAGTGACAATTCTGAGAGGGGGGGTGAATCAGAATACAATAAGTTTAACAAAATTACTACAAGTGATAACTTTAAAACTTCTGAAATGACAAATTCATAAGCTGTGGAGAATAAACCATATGAAAAGTAATCCACTCACAGAAACAAGACAAGATTTTTTGCCGAGTGGGAAACCCTCAAAACCTTACAATTTTGTCACAGGGCAAAAAACCACTCCTATAGAACTTGTACTTTTATTGAGCGATAACCCTCTTTATACAACAACAGCTACAACTACCTTCCTGGGCTATAGCCCTTCACTTCTTTCTTCAAATAAATCTCTATCAATACAATTTATATATATAACTATATGCATTTCACAGTGCATACACCTTATACATATAAACTATTTAAGATATTCTTTCAATGATTTTCATATCAGAGAAAAGTCTCTTTTTCACACACACTTTTTACATCCATCTCTTCCTTTTAAATAGGAAATATACATAATACATTTTCAAAGACATTTCCAAGAGTAGTTGCAACTAATTACAATATCAGTTCAACATAAATTTATTTTCAAATAACTGAATAGAAGAACTATTTTTAGAATAGTTTCACAAAACCCTTCATAGAAATTCCCTGATGAAAACAAAGAGCTTGTTTCTCAAGAATCGAACTCAATCAAGTTTTTCACAACTGAACCGTGTAACTACCAACTGTAACCACAAACCCATTACTAAATAAAATGAAAGCACTGCCATGAATCACTTAAGTGTCGAAATGACACAAATTCCTTTCACATCAATATGAAAATAATCAAACCAAGAGGAAAGATGAAAGTGGAGAAGATTTTGCAGTGATCCTTTTTTTTACATATCATTTGAAGAAACTATGAATAGAATAGCTTATTCACATAATAAATTCTGCTATAAAAATACCTCAAATATACACATAGAAAAAACCCTATAATTTTGCCAATAAATTGACTGTTCTTTGCTAGAGAAGAACCAGCTGAAGTTGCGTACCTTTTTGATAGAGAATCATATTGACAAAGAACCATAAGAAGACTGTCATTTTGGTATCCAGTCGAAACCACTGAAGACCAAATGCTCAGAGAGATTTCAACACAAAAAAACAAAGCATGTATTAGCCATCAAACCATAACATGATAAAATAGAGTAAGAGTATCCCTCTAATCCATAACACAATAAAATTAGAGCAAGATTATCCCTCTATAATCTGACAACAAGTACCTTCATTAAAGATGCAAAGATACCATAAAAATGGTATTAACCCATTCCTCTTATAAAGAAGAGTATCATAGCAAAAACCCACAATCACAAAGTCAACACAGTGTCATCAAAATCTCATAGTAGCAATCATGGCGGCACCCTCAGTTAGGGCAATAAATAATAAGCATGCAAACCCTTTGGTCAAAATGAACAAAAAGAACTTAAGAAAATTCCAAATATGTTTCACGTCCACCACGCACACAAGACACATGGTAAAGAAAGAGCCAAGTGTTGACAACCATGAGTCAACAAATAACCATAATACAACTCATGGTTATTCACAACTACAAAGTACAAGCACACCTCCGCATTAAAGTTGAAGGTCAATAAAGATAGTAAACATCATTGCATCAAGGACATAAAGGAAAGGCCAAAAAACTCTCCCATTTGTCCTTGAGGCAAAATCAACCAAATACCTGAATCCACTGAATCAATAATCATGTGCAATACCTAAATCCACTATCCCTAAGTCCACTGAATCACTAAAAAAATGTAAATATTGTTACCCTAATTTTCATATGCATGCAAATTTGACCAATTCCCATCTCAGGGTCTCTATTTTTACTTTGCCAAGCACCTCAAAAAATTTCATAGCTTTATGTCTTGTTCTCTGGTCTCTGCAAGCTTTCTAACTCTCTGGTCTGCAGGTCAAAAAATTCATAAAAGTAGTCGTAGGCTTAAAACCCTAACTAGCCCTTTGGCCTGATATATTTTCAAGTTACTTTATCGACCACTTAAAATCCTAAATGCCCATGTGTACTTTAATCCTATTGGCTGGTCGCAGATTCTCATATTTCTTTGGCAGTGATCTTTCCCTCTCAGCGATTTAGCGACTGCATGATTCTCATAGTCGCTAAGTGTTTCATAGTTAAGTCCTCAACAGTTAGCGATTCAGTGAGTGGTTAGCCTTCCCTTGGTCATGTAATTGCTAAATTCTTTGGCGGTCTCAGGATTGCGGGGTCCCAGTTAGGAAGATTTGACAGTTGTCGTGAAATTGTAAGGGTTTCTTCTGACACATGCAATCTCGCGATGGCTGTCAATCTTCCCCTTTTCTCAGCACTTCAAGCTTTTGTGGGTCCATTGCCATGTCCCATGTGTAAGCTTCTCATTGGCCAGGGGTGACAATTCAGATGGTATGTC
The DNA here is from genome assembly GCA_027943335.1 of Chamaecyparis obtusa. NCBI lineage: Eukaryota > Viridiplantae > Streptophyta > Pinopsida > Cupressales > Cupressaceae > Chamaecyparis > Chamaecyparis obtusa. Next base: position 75,732 of record BSBK01012344.1, read on the forward strand.
AAAAGGGGCCCGACCGAATGAGTCCCTTTCAGATCTACGGTTGGTGTATGATCTCAAGGCTTTCTGTTAGAGCATCAGATCTTGCGACAATTGTTGATTCTCCTTGGTGAAATAACTCTTCATGCCTGGTGGGTCTACTGCTACGTGTAAACAATAGTGGCTTCTCATTGGTCCACATGGTAGTGATTTGATAATCTATCAATGGGACTAGGTTCCCAGCATTTTAAAAGGCTCTGACATCTGTAGAGGATCGACGGTTGGGGCATGTCCGCAAGGAATCTTTTTGACACATGCGATCATGTGCCTGCCATTGATCTTTCTTTATCTCCAGGCTTTGTTAGGTGGGTCCTCAGTTTATGAGGTGCTCGTTTGTTATTGGTTGGCCAGTCCATAGCTTGGATCTTTTAGTGGGACCGATGTCAGGACTTGTCGAGGTGTATGCTTACAGAGCAATCAAGGGTGAGTAAATCAATGACATGTGGTAGTTTTGGGCCCAAGGTTAAGGGTATTTTGTGAATCAGCAACTAAGGAACTTTTTTGTGTTCACCAGATTTAACCGGGGTCAACTAAATGTTTAAGCGACTCTACAACTGAAGGAAAAGGGTAACCTGAGGTAGACTTAAAGTTAGATTTACAGTCAGATGCCGAGCCCAGGTAAATGAGAAGATCTGAGAGTCACATTTTAAAGTGAGATTAAGTTTTAAATGTCAACCATCAATGGAGGAAAGGTTTGGTGCCACCTGTTAGCTGTTATTATTTAAATTCAAATATATTCCTGTATGGTTTTGACTAGGTCTTTTGAACCAGTAGTCAATTGTGACAGGATTGGTAGATGGAATTTATATCTTCAGGACATTTTGCAATTGAGGAAGATGATGATAGGGGTCTGGGCAGCCATTTTTGGTCATTTCTTGTCTCAGGGGGGTGCCCATTAGTGCATTCATGGAAAGACTTTGTGCAAGAGAAGTAGATCAGTCCGGGTTGCTTGTTTGCAAGGTGATTTCTAGTACAGAGATGGGCACAAATATCTGATCGGCTATGATTTTTGCAGAGATATATTTGTGATTAGATTTGATTGGCTAGGGTTTGATTATTGTATTGAAAACCATGTAACCCTAGTTAGTTTTTGACTCTTACTTGTGTGCAAAGGAGTATGTATATATTGTATTTTTGGAGCCTTAGGGCTTAGAGTTGGACAATTTGTAGAATAAATTCACCTTTTCTTAAGGGTCATCTGTGGCATTTTTTCTGCCCTCTAGCTTATACAGTTGTATTTCTCCCATTGATGATTTAAATATTGCAGAGGTATTTTTGTGACAATCCTTCATGTCCCTATGCTTGTTTAAATTATTTCTTATTGGATTAAGGTATATGATGCGTTTCAGTGATATCTTGGGGTTTCCGATCCCTTTTGCTTTTTTCAATTTTTTGTGTTACTATGTTTGATTTGATTTAGATGTTCTTGTGGGTATACTTTAGCCCCCTAATAGTCTTGTCTCAATCCTACACTGAGTTGTGGAAGTGAATGTCTGCTTGCAGGTCATAAGTTGTGTCTTATTCTTAGGCTCTCTTATGAAATACTTATGCAAGCCTATTCAGTAAGTTGTGACCTATTAGACCTAAGCCTTTGATTTGATTCCATCCTACATACTAAGATCCAAACCCTAGTTTTGGTGCATCACCTAGTAGGTAGTTTGCTTTCAAGTCATTTCCCTTACAAGCATTCTTTCTATCCCTTTCCCTCAAAGGTTTTACTTTCATGTCTGAAGCAAATTAAGGTGATTATCCAAGAGGAACCAGCCTAGAACCTGGAGGTCTCATCTCAGTTAGCAAAGGTCCCACAACCTAGAGATGATTCCCATGTTATACTGAGTTATCAAGACCAAGAGAGCTTGAGACAAAGGCGCAAACTTAGTGTATAACAATTCTGGCACACCCAGTGGGATAGTAATAGATTAGATTCATGTTAAAGATATGCTATCTCTAATATGCAGATTGCATAAAATAGGCTTTTAGAAGTCATTCTACCGAGTATATCTGGTGACTCCACTGATTTCAAGGATCCAGGCTACCTTGTTCAAAGTTTTATGAGAAATATTGAGACTAGAAGCTCAAAGCCCACCAATTTTTCAGAGTTTCCCTCAAGAAGAAGTCACAAAGGTAGGTCAACTCAAAGAACATCCCCTGTTACACCTCCTAATACCTTAGAAAGGAGACCTTCTCCCTTTCATCCCAGAAGAAGAGGTAGATCTCTAACTAGAGATCTAGAAGAAGATTCAAATCTAGCAGTAAATATAGCTCACATAGTTGTCAACCTTCAGATCCCAACTCCTACAATGGCTAGACCATTTTCTTTTGCACCATTCAATCATGGTAGCCCATTGAATTTTTCTCATCATCATGATGTGCCCTTGCTGGCACTAAAGAGTATACCTGATTTCATAGGTGAAGGGTAGACAACTGCTTTTGAACACATAAGGGATGTGACCACCATCTGCAGCATACACAACATTACTCAAGAAGATGTGGCCACAAAATTACTAGCAGCCTCTCTAAAAGGTAAGGCTCTTGAATGGTTTATAACTCTAACTATTGGTTCTATTAATTCATGGGATGAATTAGGGGATGCATTAAGTAAGCATTTTGAGGATAAATCAGATAACTTGTCTCTAGTTGAGCAGTTAACAACTATTAAGAGAGACCCTCAAGAGAAAATGACAGATTACAATAGTAGATTCCTTAAAACATGGAATAGGATTCCAGTTTCTATGAGACCATCAGCAGACCATGCTTTTCTTTACTATTTAAAAAGTCTGAATGGTCAAATTTCTATCATGATCCAGTCTATGGGTGGTACTTCTCTTCCCCAAGCTTTTGACATAGCTGTTAGGGCTAAAAATTATTTAATTCAAGAAGGCATGATTGCTAGAAGGCCTCCAATGCCCATTTTTCCTAGCCTTCAACCCATTGCACCTGCCCAAGTACCCCCATTCACCCCTATTCCCACCATATTGGCACCTCAAGCTAGTACCAGTGGTCAAGAGATAACAACTAGTTTCTCTCAAGGGCTACAAGAGATAAAGAGTAGTTAGCAAAGCAGTCAGCAAGAGATGACAAATTTGTTGCAAACCTTAACTAAGGAGGTCACAAATTTGAAGAAACAAGGTCAAGGAATTAGACCACCATTTCAGTCACAAGGCCAAGGTCCTAGTCAGCAATATCAAAATTGAGGACAACCTTATCTTCAAAATAGGCCATCATACCAAGGAGGCTATCAAGGACAAAGACAAAGTTTCAACCAAAGACCATTCCAACCATATAATCCTGCACCTCTCAATTCTACAAATCCAGTGAGGGATATGGTTCCTAGCCAAAACAATGTGGCTATGGAGAATGAATGGTGTTTTCCTTGCAATCAGCCTCACAATCAGGCTACATGTTCAAATGGATGGATGAACCAAGCTCTAATGGTTCATAATGCCTCCCAAGCTCAATCAAAGGCTTCATCCAGTGGGTTAGTTACTCAGCAAGAATCACAAGAGAATGAGACTACTATTTTCAATTGGGAGCAAAGAGAAGAGCTCAAGACATGCAGAGAGTAGATTCCAATGCCAAAGCTACTACATCTGCAGAGCCACCGCAACAAGCTACTCCCATCACACCTAAGGAGGCCCCTATCATTACAAGAAAAGAAGGCCAACATTCCCAAGAGGTGGAGCCCATCATAGTAAAAACACAACAAAGAGTACACACTATGACACCTTATAACATCGTAGACAACATGAAGAAGGTGAATGTCACCATGTCCATGTGGGACTCTTTGGCTCTTCCAGGACAGCTTGAAATTTTGAAGAAGGCTATGACAGAGGTGACAACTCCTCTACCTGCAAAGGAAGCTACAAGGCCAATGTTGGTTAACACTGATCAAGAAAAGGAGGCTCCAAGTAGAAACTCCAAGGCCAATTCCACACAAGGTAGGAACTCAAATCCACCTCCCTTTTATGTATCTTTAATCATTGGAAAATCTTTAGTACATAATTGTATGGTAGATAGTGGAGCTACTAGCACTGTAATGCCCAAGAAAGTAGCTGACCAATTAGGACTAAAGTATGAACCCTTCCAAAAGAAGGTTACCCAACTTGATGGATCCTTAGTCAATACTATAGGTATGGCTAAGGATACCAATCTAATCCTTCATGCTAGTCCTAATTTTTCAATCCTCCTTGATATATATATCATAGATCTCCCTGCATTATTTGCTATATGTCTTTCAAGGGAGTTTACAGCCAAGATAGGAGGCTACCTATCTTCTGATTGGTCTCACATGCTATTTCATACAAGATATGGTACCAAGGTCACCATTAAATCAGAACCATTAGCAGCACACCATATAGAGCCATATGTATCCAATGCCATCAATGTAAACTACCCTATATTTGATAACAATGACTTTGAAACCATTAGTGAAGTAGACACAAAAATAGAAAGTATCCCTGATATTTTTCTAGATGAAAGAGCTTCAGAAGCCCAAGAAAATCTTGTTTTGGATTTTGGTTTGGGAAGTTATTTAATACAAGAAAGTGGAGTCATACAGCCAAGCCTTCTTAAGGAAGATAATGATTTAGAGGATCAAAATAATTAGATTTGGGAACTATTTTTTGATGGAGCTAGAAGTAGACATGGTTTTGGAGGTGGTGCTATGTTAGTATCCCCAAGAGGAGAAAGATATTATACTGCCTTTAGATTCAGTTTCTCCTACACTAGCAATACTACAGAATATGAAAGTCTAGTCAATGGACTAGAGTGGGCTAGAAAAAGAGGGCTTAAAGCCTTAAAAGTTTATGGTGATAGTGAGTTAGTTGTCAGCCAAGTAAGAGGGATAAGTGCAACCAAGAATGACACCATGAAAGCATACAAACATAGAGTTTGGGATGCAATTGAAGATTTTTGTGCTTTCAATATTGTTGCCATCCCTAGGAAGCTAAATCAAAATGCAGATAGATTGGCTGCTGTTGGATCTCAGTATGACATTCCAAATAGTGTTTCAAAAGAAGTAGATCAATAGCATATTAAAGTGATTGTTAGACCATCTATTCCTAATAATGATGTCAATTGGCAAGTGTTTGACAATGATGAACAAATTCTACAATTCTTGTTTGAAGAGGATGTCTTTTCAAAGCATAATCAAGATACACTATCACAAAACTATGGTGATCAAGTGATACAACTTAAATCTAATAAGATGCTTAGGGGTCTTGTTACATTGGAGGCTGTCTTCAACAAGGATGATGAAGTCAAGAAAAATAAAGCTGGCCTGGTAGTCCAACAAGAACATTGTGTTGAACTAGAGTTGGAACTAGGTAAGAGCCTACAATTTGGAAAGGTAAACACTGAATTGGAAAAGCAAGCTTACACTCAGTTATTCAAAGAATTTAGTGATGTTTTTGCATGGAAATACAAAGACCTCAAAGGTTTTGATCCTGCTCTTGCTCAACACACTATTGAGTTAGAACCCAATGCCAAACCAGTGAGGCAAAAACAAAGGCCCATTAATCCCAAGCTTGAGCCACTTATGCATAAAAAAGTACTCAAATTAATAGAAAGTGGTATCATCTACCCCATCAAGAATACTAATTAGGTTTCTAACCTTTTTCCTGTTAGGAAGAAGAATGGGGAGCTGAGGTTATGTGTTGACTTTAGGGATCTTAATAGGGCCTCTCTAAAAGATCGCGATCCATTACCCTCTATGGAACAAATATTACAATGTGTCTCTGGATCTGAGAGATTTTCATTATTAGATGGCTATTCAGGATACAATCAGATCTTAGTGAATGAAGAGGATCAATACAAGACCACATTTATGACCAAGTGGGGAACCATGGCTTATCAAAAGATGCCCTTTGGTTTGTCAAATGTAGGTGCCACATTTCAAAAGGCAATGGATATGGCCTTTAAGAGCCTAATGTACAAGTTTGTGTTGGTCTACTTAGATGACATAACTATCTATTCAAAGTATGCAGTAGATCACATCAAACATTTGAGGTAGATCTTTGAAAGGTGTAGAGAATTTGGGATATCTCTTAATCCCAAGAAATGTGTGTTTGTAGTTCATGAAGGAAAACTATTGGGATATGTAGTATCCAAGGAAGGGATCACAGTAGATCCTGAGAGAGTTGCAGTTATCCTAGAGCTACCCCTACCACATCACAAGAAAAGTCTCTAATCTTTCATAGGAAAGATTAATTTTGTTAGGAGGTTCTTGCCTAACATTGTAGATTTACTAAAGCCTTTGACAGCCATGTTAAAGAAGAGTTCAGCTTTTAGTTGGACCAAAGAAGGGAGAGTTAATTTCTAAGCTATCAAAGAGGCCTTAACAGAAGCCCCTGCCCTCCTAAACCCAAATTTCAACAAGGATTTTATCTTTTATGCTTATGGAGATCATGATACCATATCTGCAATGCTGACTCAAGAAAATTCAGATGGATTGGAGCAGCCTATTGCTTTCTTTAGCAAAGGTCTAGAGGAGTATGAACAAAGATACTCTTTTGTAGAGAAACATGTACTTGCTATGGTAAAGAGCCTTAAGAAGTTCAGATATCTATTGTCCCATAGCAAGGTACATTTAAAGGTTACTCATCCAAGTGTCAAAGAATTTTTTCTTTCCAAAGACCTTAATGAGAAAAGAGCTGGTTGGATCACCAAGGTGATGGAATATGACATAGATATTCAAACTACCGAGCTGGTTAGAGGAAGAGGTCTTTGTGAGCATTTGGCAAAGGATGAGAGTTCAAAGAAATTAGAACAAATAGATGCATCTCTGGTGGTGCATTCTATAGAAGAACAAGCCAAGGCAACAAGCTGGTTGCCTAATATGATCAATTATTTGAAGATAGGACAATGCCCTATAGGCCTAGATTTAGTAAAAAGAAGGTATTATAGATTGCAATCTATTCCTTTTGTGCTGATAAATGAAGTTCTTTTTAGAAAGGATCATAGTGGTGTCCTTTTAAGATGCATAGATTCAGAAAAGATAGTAGACATCCTATTTGAATTTCATGATGGACCTTCTAGAGGTCATTTCTCTCCTAGGACCACTACTTTTAAAATCATGAGGGCTGGATACTATTGGCCATCTATCTTTAAGGATAGTCATGATTATGTCAGAAAGTGCATCAAGTGTGCTATGTTTGTCTAGGAAAAGAAAGGCTTGTAGCCTTACCCCTACAGCCAGTCAGAATAAAGAAACCCTTCACAAAGTGGGGTATAGACTTCATTGGCATGATTAATCCTCCATCTAGTGCAGGCCATAAATGGATAATTACTACAACTGATTACTTCACTAGATGGACAGAAGCAATTGCTTTAAAAGAAGCCAACAAAAATGCTATGTTGAGTTTTTATGATGATATAATCCATAGATTTGGCATTCTAGATTCCATCATATCAGATAATGCATTGGCATTCACAGGCCTCAAAGTCTCAGAGTGGGCAGTCAAGAATGGCATCTATCTGAATACTAGTCCCAATTACTACCCCCAAGGCAATGGCTTGGTAGAATCCACCAATAAGAACTTGATTAGGATAATCAAGAAGAATCTTCAAGAAAACCAAAGGGATTGGCATACCAAAATGAGGTCTACCTTATGGCTGGATAGAATTACTCCAAAGAAGATCATTGGGAATTCTCCTTATGTGTTAGTGTATGGCAGGGAGGCCAAGTTGTCTATCTCAGTTGAATTGCCAGCTCTAGACTTGGCCACTCAATATGCCCTGTTTGAAGAAGGAGATCCCTTGCAGATCAGATATGCTCAGTTGATGGAATTGGAAGATATCAGAGACAAATCAATGAAAGATATGGAGTTCCATCAGAGTCAAACAAAGAGAAGTTTTGATAAGAGAGCCAGGGTCAGGAATTTCAAAGTTGGAGATGTAGTCCTCAAGTGGGATGAGTTTAGATCTAGGCCTGGCAGACACACAAAGTTTGATTCATTTTGGGGTGGACCATTTGTTATAACAGAATGCAAGGGATCCAATACTTTCCAGCTATCAGATCTTGAAGAAGATTCCTTGCCAATATTAGTGAATGGTTTCCACTTGAAGCCCTGCTTTGAGGTTAATCCCTCTCTGTAATTTTGTAAATATGCTTTCCCTTGCTTTCTTTCCCTATTTTCTAGGTTAGTTTCCTACTTTCCAAGAAGTTCCAGTGCACAAGTTTGCCTCTCTGGTTCCAGTCTTGTCTCCCTGTGAGAAATTTTGATTTTTGATGAACCCATGCCCAATGGATTGTCATAGGCCATTGGTTTTCCATGTCTAGCAGGCTGACATCTAGTAGAAATCACCAAAATGTTACCCTAATTTTCATGTGCATGAAAATTTAACCAATTCCCATCTCAGGGTCTCTATTTTTACTCTGCTAAGCACCTTAGAAAATTTCATAGCTTTATGTCCTGTTCTCTGGTCTCTGCAAGCTTTCTAACTCTCTGGTCTACAGGTCAAAAAATTAAAAAAAGTAGCCATTATAGGCTTAAAAACCTAACTATCCCTTTGGCCTGATATATTTTCAAGTTACTTTATCGACCACTTAAAATCCTAAATGCCCATGTGCACTTTAATCCTATTGGTTGGTCGCAGATTCTCATATTTCTCTGGTGGTGATCTTTCCCTCTCAGTGATTCAGTGACTGCATGATTCTCATAGTCGCTAAGTGTTTCACGGTTAAGTCCTCAAAGATTAGCGATTCAGCAAGTGGTTAGCCTTCCCTTGGTTGCATAATCGCTAAATTCTTTGGCGGTCTTAGGATTGCGGGGTCCCAGTCAGGAAGATCTGACATATGTCATGAAATTGCAAGGGTTTCTTCTAACACATGCCATCTCACGATAGCTATCGATCTTCCCCTTTTCTCAGTGCTTCAAGATTTTGTGGGTCCATTGCCACATTGTCCCATGTGGAAGCTTCTCATTGGCTGGGGGTGACAATTTAGATGGTATGTCAGAACGGGCCTGACTGACTGAGTCCCTTTCAGATCTACGACTGGTGTATGATCTCAAGGCTTTCTGTTAGAGCATCAGAAATTTTGACAACCATTGATTCTCCTTGGTGACATAACTCTTCATGCTTGGCAGGTCCACTACTACGTGTAAACAATGGTAGCTTCTCATTGGTCCACATGGTAGTGATTTGACAATCTATCAGTGGGACCAGGTTTCCTATGTTTCAAAAGGCTCTGACATCTGTAGAGGATCGATGGCTGGTGCATGTCCGCAAGGAATCTTTCTAACACATGCGATCATGCACCTGCCATTGATCTTGCTTTATCTCCACGTTCTGACAGGTGGGTCCATAGTTTATGATATGCTCATTCATTATTGGTTGGCCAGTCGACAACTTGGATCTTTCGGTGGGACAGATGTCAGGACTTGCTGAGGTGTATGCTTATAGAGAAATCAAGGGGGAATAAAGGAATGACATGTGGTGGTTCTGGGCCCAGGGTTAAGTGTATTATGTGAATTAGTGACTAAAGAACTTTTTTGTGTTCACTAGACTTAATCGGGGTCAACTAAATGTTTAAGTGACTCTACGACTGAAGGAAAAGGGTAACTCGAGGTAGACTTAAAGTTAGATTTGCAGTCAGATGCCAAGCCTGGGTAAATGAGAAGATCTGACGGTCATGTTTTAAAGTGAGATTAAGTTTTAAACATTGACTGTCGATGGAGGAAAGGTTTGGCGCCACCTGTTAGCCATTATTATTTAAATTCAAATATATTCCTGCAGGGTTTCGGCTAGGTTTTTTGAACCAGTAGTAAATTGTGACAGGATTGGGAAATGGAATTTATATCTTTAGGACATTTTATAGTTGAGGAAGATGATGATAGGGGTCTGGGTGGTCATTTTTGGTCATTTCTTGTCTCAGGGGGGTACCCATCAGTGCATTCATGGAAAGACTTTGTGCAAGAGAAGTAGATAAGTCTGAGTTGCTTATCTGCAAGGTGATTTCCAGTACAGAGATGGGCACAAATATCTAATCAGCTATGATTTTTGCAGAGATATATTTATGATCAATTTTGATCAGCTAGGGTTTGATTATTGTATTGAAAACCATGTAACCCTAGTTAGGTTTTGACTCTTGCCTGCATGCAAAGGAGTATATGTATATATTGTATTTTTGGAGCCTTAGGGCTTAGAGTTGGACAATTTGTAGAAGAAATTCACCTTTTCTTAAGGGTCATCTGTGTTATTTTTTCTGCCCTCTGGCTTATACAGTTGTATTTCTCCCATTGATGATTTAAATATTACAGAGGTATTTTTGTGACAATCCTTCATGTCCCTATGCTTCCTTGTTTAAATTATCTCTTATTGGATTAAGGTATATAATGCTTTTCAATGATATCTTGGGGTTCCTGATCCCTCTTGCTTTCTACAATTTTGTGTGTTACTATGTTTGATCTGATTTAGATGTTCTTGTGGGTATACTTCAGCCCCCCAACGGTCTTGTCTCAATCCTACATCGAGTTGTGGAAGTGAATGCCTGCTTGCAGGTCATAAGTTGTGTCTTATTCTTAGGCCCTCTTATGAAATACTTATGCAAGCCTATTCAGTAAGTTGTGACCTATTAGACCTGAGCCTTTCATTTGATTCCATCCTACATACTAAGATCCAAACCCTAGTTTCAGTGCATCACCTAGTAGGTAGTTTTCTTTCAAGTCATTTCCCTTACAAGTATTCTTTCTATCCCTTTCCCTCAAAGGTTTTACTTTCATGTCTAAAGAAAATTAAGGTGATTATCCAAGAGGAACTAGTGTAGAACTTGGAGGTCTCATCTTAGTTAGCAAAGGTCTCACAACCTAGAGATGATTCACATGTTATACTGAGATATCAAAACCAAGAGAGCTTGAGACAATGGCGCAAACTTAGTGTATAACAAATACAAGAGAATCAAATCAACTGAATCATATAATTATCAAAGAATCAACAATACTGGTGTTCTCCCCCAATTTTCATCAAGGACAAAAAAGTATTACTAGAATAGAGTAGAATGGATTGTGAAGAGGAAGTAATAACCTCTCACAAACTCCCCCACAAAACTTAGTCCAACAAAGAGTGAGAGACAACTCCCAATTGAGTGTGGAGTTGTTCAAAAGAAGCCCGAGGAAGAGCTTTAGTAAAAATATCAGCCACTTGTTCCTAAGTAGAAACATAAACCAACTTGAACTCATTTTCAAGTGCATGATAAAAAAAAAAGTGAATTTTGATAGCCACATGTTTTCTGCAAGAGTGCATAAGTAGATTTTTACTTAACTGAATGGCACTCATATTATCATACATGATAGAAATAGGTTTAGAGATTTGAATACCAAGATCAGATAATTGATATGTCATCCAAATTAACTGAGTACGACAGGTTGTAGCAGCAACGTATTCAGACTCACAAGTAGATAAAGTAACACAATCATGTTTCTTACTATGCCATGCAACCAAATGATTACCTAAGAAAAATGCAGCACCACTAATGCTCTTTTTATCATCCGATCCACCCCAATCTACATTGGTATATCCAAGAAAAGTGAAATCATCATTATGTGGATACCATAAACCAAAATCAAGAGTACCTTGTATACACTTAAAAATTTGAGTAAGAGCATTAAGATGAGATTATTTTGGAACAGACTGAAATCGAGACACCATACAAACAACTTGCATCAGATTTGGTCTAGATGCTGTAAGATATAATAGATTACCAATCATAGATCTATAATAAGTTTGATCTACTGGAGGTGAATCATCATTTTTAACAAGTTTGCACCCTGTTTCCATAGGCTTGCTAATAGGTCTATAATCAGTCATGTTAAATTTCTTTAACATTTCTATGGCATATTTTGGTTGAGACAAGAATAAACCATGCTCAAGCTGTATCACTTGTAGACCAAGAAAGAATGTCTGTTCACCCAAAAGAGACATTTCAAATTCAGATTCCATGATGTTAGAAAAATGCTTAGACAATGCATCATTAGTAGAGCCAAAAATAATATCATCTACATAAAATTTCACAGCTAAGATATCTACATTAACATTTTTAATATATAAAGTGTTGTCTACACTACCACGTGTAAAACCATTTGCAGTAAGGTGCTTATCTAGTTTGGAATACTCAATTCAAGCAATTATAAAAAGATATAGAGATGATTGAAACTGAAAGTACTTTCACATACTATGATTGATGAGATCAAGATGATTCTGTTAGTTTCTTTAGTATGCTCCATTCTTCATTGGTTGGAAGTTCAATATTTGTGATGTTATAGTAAATGACCTGCAACCTCGTCAGCCATCCATACTTGGAAGAGTGAGTTGAAAGCAATGTTCCTTCCAATATTGCATTCAAATTTGTCAATGTTTTGATGTAGTTTGAAATGCCTTCATGAGTTCTCTCTCAAGGAAGCTTGCCTAAATCAGACGTCATTTTGTCCTCCAACCCTTTTTTGTAAGCTTCTCTTCGAAAGAAATTTGTTGATGAGTAATCAAGACCAGGACTCGTTAAACCAAGAGTTATCAATTTAGTTGTTTTATTATTCAACTTGGCTAGCTTTGGCCTGAATAAGGTAAGAGTTTCATCTACTTCTATTAGTTTCAGACATTTTTGAAAGATAGAGTTCACCTTTATTGATGCAACAATGCGGTCCTAAATTTCCTTGCTTGCCAAATCATTTTCATTGGTTGTCTTGATTTCTTACAAACTCTACTTTGTAGTATTTTGTCTCTGACAAATTTTTTTATTCTTCTCAATGTGCTCTTTCAGCTTCCCAAAAATATCTCTAAGACTTTCAATCAGTTTAAACCAATCACACAACCTATCAGTAAACACCTTTATTTGCCCAAGAAGAAGTATTTTTTTATTTTCTTGACTGTATTATTTACATGGTCATTCAAGCTATTTTCATAATTTTTAATTGTATTATTTTCATTCATTAGGTCTTCTCTCATTTCAGAGAACTGGTCTTCACTATATTTTCTTATTTGCTCTGCTTTCTCTTCCCACTCTTTGGCTTTCTCTTCCCACTATTTTGTTTTTACCCTCTCATTCTCCAATTCTTTATTTAAGTTATTATTTGTTTGTCCCGCATTCTCCATGCTTTTGTACATACTTAATGAAGAGGCTTTTTCAACTTCAAGTTTTTTTTGCTCTATTCCAATTTTTTCATTAGAGTTTTCAGCTCTACGTCCATATGTTCTTGTTGTCCAATTGCTTCTTTAGAGGAATAATTGTTTATCATTAAATTCTCTAATTCTTTGCACCTATTTTCTGCTACTTTCTCCTTTTCCTTTTCATTTGTCAGGTCTATCTTTAACTCATCTATTGTGCCCTGAAGCTTTCCTTTCTCTCTCTCCAACTTCATCATTGAACTATAGACCACTTGGTTGGTCATTTTTGACACATTTATCTTGTCCACATTTTAAATTTTGGATAAATCCATTTGGAGGGTGCTGACTTGAAATTAAGATAGATCTAACTGACTCTCTGGTGGATTGTTATCTCTAGATGGGGGCATACCAACCATGAATTCCATCATATCTTTCTTTGGGTCATATGTGGGAAATAACCTATTAGATGCAGGTTTTGCATCACGAGCTGCAACAACTACTTCCATCTTTAATGTCTTACTATTTTGTCTATTCCTATTTTTTGATTGTTTCTAGTTAGTTACAAAATCATTGTAATGAAAATTAGGGTTTTCTGACACAATTGAATGTTTGAATGGTGAGATGGAACTTGCACTGATGTACAAGCTTCCACCTATGTTGCATGTGGTTCTCCTAATTCCACCATGAGGATTACCATCACCCTGACCCATTACAAGTGGATTTTTTGGACTATTCTGAGGGTTTTGTCCTAAAGGTTGGGAAATTGTTGGACTCACAATCACCATTGCCATTGTTTTACTAATACTTGTCATAACCTTTTGCTTCTTTACACTGTCTTGATCTATGGGAACCATTAATTTCATGTCCAGCTATAATGTCCTTTTCAAACCACTAGTTGTAGTTGTACCCATGATATCCACAGCTGTAGGAGTGGCAATTGATTCAGATTGAATCTTAGTACTTGATTAAGACTGAATCTAAGTGCTTGGAACAGGTGGAACTGGATTTGAAGCTGGAACAAATGAAATTGATTGAGTAGTATTTTTTATTGATGAATATGATGATTGAACTCTAATTCCAAGGCTTGGTTTCTCACCATATTTTTGTGGAGCTGGTGGGTCAGGTGCAGACCAAACCCCTTGTCCACTGCAACCTAGGCCACCAATACCTAGGTAGCCCATTTTTTCTACAATATCTACCCCTTTGGTACACATTGATCTTTTGTGGACACATCAACTCCTCTACTAATTTAATATACTTTACTAGATGTGGGATTCACAGAATCCTGCTCATACTCATTATCTGGACTATCATCATTGTCATCATATGCTTCAGATGGATGCTCCTTATTCCATAATTTGCTAAACATTTTATCCTCATCCACTTCATAAAGATCTGCAGAGGTCTTTGGCTCGCCAAGATTCTTCCTCATTTCCTAAAATTTAGAAATTTTGGTTTGAATCCAATTATCATCCATATAGTCATCCATTAGGTCTTTTGGAATATAGATATTGTAGATGGTTGAGTAGCTTTCTGGTAGAAATTGTATGATGTCATCGCCTAAATTTTTCCTTTCTATTTGTGAAATGCCATAATTTGTAATGAAAATTCTTGTATTGAAATATTATTTTTAGCAGCATATTTCTCCATCTCTTTTTTGAGCTCGTCCCAAGACTCCATGTTTTTAAATTTTTCTATCAATGGCATAATTTCATCTTAACATTTTCTTGCAGAGTTCCCATTCTCTCTAAGCTTTGTTCCAATTATGTTGAGTAGATCATAATTCTAGTGAATGTCAACATCAAAGCGAAAAATTGAAAAAAGGCTTGTGCCACTTTGAATCCTCTTCTCTCAAATGTGAACCCTCCAAATGAGAAAGGAAAGGAAGGAAATATCATTTTCTTTTGCTAACCATTAAAGAGTACATATGTTCTCTTCATCTTCATACATATTCCAATGCAAATACCCTCTTTGTTACATGTATTGGAAGTTTGTAGGGTTCTACCACTGAACCATAAAACCTTAACACAATGTACTCTTCCGTTAAGTACCAGTCAACCAATTGTAATTGACTTCTGAGTTGAATGCAATCTCTACAAGTAAGAGGCAATCTAGGCATTGGAGTGCCTATAATTTTATGGTACATTGGTGCCAAAAAGAAGTCTACAAAATTGTTGTAGTTCCTTCTATCATCAATCATCCTTATCTTAGGTGTCCACTCATATATTGGATTTTGGTTGTGGGTGCAAATCTTGTTTGTCTGAAATATTGCACGATGCTTTGCTAAGAGAAGATAGCACAAGTAGGTTGTGAATCTAAATGTCTTCTGTGAACCTATTTTAATAATTAGTAATTGTTCTTGCATGAAACAAATAATTTGCTCAATAAAACAATGTTTTATTGGTTCTTTTTCAAAATGAACATGAAAAAGAATTTCAAGAATGCTGGCACCCACTTCTTTGTTACTATCCAATCCCAAACAAAATGCTAGCAAGGAAATACTATCATGTGCTCATGGTACAAAAATATCATAATCATAAGGAGGCTTATGATCTAGACTTAGACTAGAACCACTTTTTATTCCTCTGATATAAGAGTATCTTTGTATTGCATCTAATTTATCATAATCCTTTGCCAGCTTTCCAAGGTCAATGTGCACATTTGAGTTTTGTTGTTCAAACTCTAGGTTCAACGGACTAACAAATTCACTCTTGGTTATGGACAAAATTTCCTCCTGAGTATTTTTATTCACAATTGCTTTTCTATTTTCATCATAATTTTTGACACAAACCATGACAATTTCTAGGCAAGGGAATACTTAATGTAACGCTATGCGTGCCAACCCAACAACCCACACTGCAATTTCATTTGTCATTGAATTTATCATGGGGTTAAATGAATTAAATTTTAAACCCTTATTTGGATCATTCCACTTGTTTTCAAGTGCAAATCTAATTTCCATTATTCCCTTATTTCCATGAATAATAGGATCATAAATATCATGGAATAAATCAGTGAAACCTAGTGTTTTAAGTAGATTGTGGAATTCTATCATCTGACTTGGCCTTTTACTCATAGTCTTACTCTTGATATTTGTTTTGCCCATCGTGGTAAGTTGGTGACTGGTATCGCTATTTACTCGTAGGAAAATTTAAATATTTATACATAGCTACAAGCCTACAATTTATAGGGGTGATTCAAAATTAAACCCTAATAGGCTAATTTCTTTTCTATAATATAACCAGTAAAGTTGTAAATTGAGAGATTTGAAAATTTAAAATGTGAGACGTAGGTGTTCAAGATTTTAGTAGTTACCCGTTACCCTTAGTTTCAATTTTTGTAGACGATTACTAGGAAGAGACCTAAGAGACTTTGTTGCTTTCCTCAAACCTCAATCCTCAACCTAGAAATTTTGATTTTGTAACCCCTTTCTAAATCTGTAGACTTTTCTATAATATAAGCAGTAAAGCTGTAAATTGAGAGATTTGAAAAATTTAAAATGCGAGACGTAGGTGTTCAAGATTTTAGTAGTTACCCGTTACCCTTAGTTTCAATTTTTGTAGACTATTACTAGGAAGAGACCTAAGAGACTTTGTTGCTTTCCTCAAACCTCAATCCTCAACCTAGAAATTTTGATTCTGTAACCCCTTTCTAAATCTGTAGACTACTTATACTTATAAATGAAAAATTAGATTGGAAACTTAAAGCACAAAAAATGTACAATCTATAGTCATCACACTTGTCACTAATCATGTGAGTGGACATGCGTCATGAATCCTGGATG
The DNA here is from genome assembly GCA_027943335.1 of Chamaecyparis obtusa. Lineage (NCBI taxonomy): Eukaryota > Viridiplantae > Streptophyta > Pinopsida > Cupressales > Cupressaceae > Chamaecyparis > Chamaecyparis obtusa. The sequence goes on from BSBK01012344.1 coordinate 92,650, forward strand.
GGTTTGCAAAAATGGGTTTTCTTTTCCCTTTAGGCCTAAAATACACCTTCGGTCATTGATCTATAATCATACAATGGTCATAATCTCATTGTTAGTCACTATCTGGTGTGGTGGCCCCATGGGTCCCAATAACTCACCTAGTCACCTGATGGCTGACTCACCTCATGAGTCAAATGTGTCACGTCATTATCAAATGACATTGTTGGTATATCGTGTGAGACTGCGAGTGGAACGTGGTTAGTGACACCTGTCATGATTCTAAAATAGGTTTGAAAAGACGGGGTTGCTTTTCCCTTTCGATCTGAAATACAACTTCGATCATCGATCTACAATCATCCAACGTTCATAATGTCATTATTAACCACTATTTGCTATGGTGGCCCTGTGGGTCCCATAACTCACCTAGTCACTTAATGACTGACTCACCTCACAAGTCAGACATGTCATGTCATCATCAAATGACATTTTTTGTAGACAATGTGAGACTGCGAGTGGAATGTGTTTAGTGACACATGTCATGATTCTAAAATGGGTTTGAAAAGATGGGGTTTCTTTTTCCTTTCGGCCTGAAATACAATTTTGGTCATTGATCTACAATCATCCAACAGTCATAATGTCATTATTAGCCACTATCTACTGTGATGGCCACGTGGGTCCCATTAACTCACCTAGCCACCTGATGGCTGACTCACCTCATGAGTCAGATGTGTCACGTCATCATCAAATGACATTGTTGGTAGACCGTGCGAGACTATGAGTGGAACGTGTTTAGTGACATGTGTCATGATTCTAAAATGGGTTTGAAAAGATGGGGTTGCTTTTCACTTTCATCCTGAAGTCCATCGTATATCTTCAATCTGTGTTCATCCAATGGTAGTTATTTGCAATGGACATTGTTAAATGTTATACTATTATTTTTTCCTTTATAGATATTAATTAATAATGGATAATAACATTTAAAGTTAGTTAATTGAATAGTAACAATTTTAGCCAATCATATTCAAAATGCACTATTCTTTTAATAATATTACATTCTAATAAATTTCAGAGGCCAGAGTTAAGGTTACTTAGGTTAGTGTTTAGAGATTATGAGAATTATGCGGTCGTTGACTCGCTAGGTCTCCCAAACATGAGTTAAAGTAATATTTTTTATTGATTATATAGTATACTTAAAGTTAAATGATATTTTTTATTGATTATAACTTTAACATTGATAATTATAATCACATATAATTCTCATACCTTCTAATTAGAAAACCATAAATTCTTTCTCTAACCTTATTAATTCATTTTTCCTTCAAAATTTTGTAAATCTTTCATATTAAATGTATGAGTGTGTGAAATTGGAAAAAATGTCATGATAGATAACATTACCGAAACGTAATGTCAATGATAAGACATTTCTTTTATCAACTATAATTGTCTACATTGTACAACTATGATACATTTTAAATATTCAGATTTAAAAATGGAAATGCCATCAGCATTGTTTGAACATTTCCTTATTTCTACTGAGACATACTTACAAGTTACATGTCATACATGTGTAATACACAGATAAAGAAACTAATTAAAATATTACAATCAGAGTGACAAAGTAGTCTAAGAACCATTTTTTGTACCCATAAAACACAAATTGAAATGAGCTTGTGAAATTTTCATTGTTCTTTTTCATAAAATTATAATTACATTATCCACTTATAGTACAAAGAGAAACCTACTATAAACAAAAAACCCAAAACATGTGGTATGTTTTTATTAAAAAAAACCACTAGTAGTCCACTACTAATTTTTCCATCCGGCTTCATCTAAGTAGAATTCTGTGCAAAGAGGATTAACTATGAGAATTCATCAAGCCACCCATATTGCCCTGCCTGAGCCTCCTCTTTGTCAAGCATAAACCACTTATGAATAAATTTTTAGGAATGGGAACATTGAGAGGGGGGGTGAATCGGTGTTCACTGTATTAAATATTTTCCCCTTAACTCTTTAATATTAACTTGAATTCTTAAGTACTGAAATGAACATCAACATAGATAAGAAAAATGAACACAACACATAACACCAATATGGTTACGGGGAAATCCAAATATGTAAAAACCCTAATGGGAATTGACACCGACTAATATTCTGTACTAGTGTTTTATGATCCTTGTTAGAAGATCCTTAACCCTGTTAGGACTTGCTTTACAATGTATTTAGTATAGTGACCTAGTCAAGGGTCGGACCCTATTAGGATTCTTTTACAATAACCCTATTAGGGTTGTGGAAACACTATCCTAGAGCTCACTCCTCAAGTAGTGAAGGCTGCAACCTTTTGATCTTAGATACACACTATATCTGTTGGATCAACTGTCACTGTGACACTACTTGTCTAATTAGTTCCTTTGATGCGCTGATGCTTTGACCTCTTTCAAAGATCTAATACATATTATCATCTCTTTGCACACTTCTCTACTTATCTCAACTCTATAACAACTCTCATGCTTTATTACAATGGTGCATCTAATATTTATACGCGCATACAAAACAATTAACTAGGTCGACCCTTTAACCGATTATATACAATACTTCCAATTGAATTGGCTCAAGCGTGTTTACAAAAAACATAATTATATGTCTACAACCTAATTACAATAGGCTCATAGCCCTTACACAACAATAATATAACCGCTAACCAAAATACCAACACTCAGCTGCTTGCACTGTTCTTCTCTGGCATTAACTATCTGTGCAACTTGAACTCTCTGTATCTTCCTCATACTGAATCTTCTGATCATGTACTCTTAGATATAGCATCAATATGGTCTTTCCAAGTTAACTTCTAGGGCACATACCATAATTCTATCATATGCACGTGCATTGATGCTTTGACCTTTAGGTACTCTGTATACTATCCAATCTTCAACACTTGTTGCTTTTTGATCTTCTTATCATAAGCACTGACTCCTAAAAATCGTATGAATTTGTTTCCATAATGACAACACTATATTAAGTCATATACACCAGTATAGTCAACTTTACAACAATCTCCCCCTTTGTCATTGATGGGAACAAAGGAATATGACAAAGTTACTAACTATCCCTTAATACAAAAATACTTAATCATATTCTATCTTATATCTCCCTTATATCTTCTAATTATACATTTTCTTTGCATAGCTATAGCTCCATATTCTATACATACTCCCCCTTTGACATTAATGACAAAGGTGTTACAAAACTAAATATGTACAAGTACTTACACTAAAAGTACATCTAGGTATGCAATCTGTAAGTTTTGGATCTCTTGCTTCCAAAATGCAATAAATGCATTGATTGTTTGGAGATGGGTGCATAAGGCATATTGTAGTTTCTCCATCTTCTCCAAGTATGAACTAGGACCTTGATCATATTTCACCATGGTAGCATCGATCTCCTTGATATTTTGATTCAACACATCTAGGGAGGGCGTAAGAGCATTTCTAAGATGAGTCTACCTAGCCCTTATCTTTGACATCTCCTTTTCTCCCTTCTCAATTTTCTCAATCTATCCTTGATATACATTGTTACACATGTTTATATCAGTAGAGGGATCTTCTACTAACTACTTCACCTTTTCAATCAAGGCCTCTACTTCTTGAATCTTCTTGTAGTGGTTGACTATCAACTTATCTTGATTCATACAGTCATCAATAATTTTTATTCCTTTTGCTACAAACTCTTTTAAAGTTGCTTGTCCAACTTTGAGTGAACTAAGGTCTAGTGAGAAGTTACTGACCAACTCATTTAATCTTTTCTACATATACTTCTCCTCTGCAACTAATGATTTTGATTTTTTCAAGCTAGAGAAATTACTCTTGAAGTGTGAAAGAATTGCACTTACATCATCAACAGAGTGTACCTTGGACACTTTCTTGTCTACTGGTAACAAGTTGTTCAAGATATCTATTGATTCTACAAGGAGGGGATTCCTCATTACCTATTTCTCCTTGGCCTTCTCCATAGCTAAGACACTGAACTTGATCAGGTCTTCTTCTCCCCATGAGTCCAAACTAGTGGTTTCAGGTCTCAAGCTTGCCAACAATGATGTTAAGGGAGTGATAGGAGTGCTATCCATCACTTCTAGCTTTACTTTACTTAGTATTTCAATAGATAGCTTATCTGTTGTTTCATTTCCTTTATCCTCTTCTTTTGTTTCTCCTCTTCCATCTTTTCTTCTTCTTTCTTTTCTTCTTCTTTTTCTATTTCTATTTCTTTTTCTTCTTCTTTCTTTTCTTCTTCCACTTTTGTCATATCTTTAATTAGTATTTCTTGTAGATATGGAGAAGTGTTACCACATAAATTCTCAACCTCTTGAGTTCTTACAAAAGTTTCTTCAAATTTGTTCAGATCAATGTCTAAGGCTGCCATTGCAATTTCAACATTGTCAATGAAAATTATTTCATCCTCGTGTGCTTCTGCCATAGGCACAGGCTTCTCTACCTCTGTGGGTGTTTCAACTACAAGAACTGAGTCCTAAGGACCTATCATAGGTATAGTAGTGGGCTTTGCCACCTTGACTTCCTTTTTGGGCACTTCAGCTGTAGGTGCAATAGGTGGGTGTATCATCTTAAAATGGAAGCACTTCCATGTTAAGAGCATTTAGCCCACCAATTAAGTGGTTTGGGGTCATGTTAAGCACCATGATTGGGTCTTTTCATGTATTTGGCTTTATCCCCACTTTCCACTTCTTCTCCGCACTTGATTTCTTCATTCTCGGTGAAATTAGGGTTAAGGTCTTAAGGACTTTCCCAATTTTCCCTCTTCCATGGCTCCATTTTCTAGGTATGATTTAGAAATAAGACCTAGTCCTTCATCATATCATTTCAAGGATTTTCTATCTATTCCAGACACTGGGTCCTGATCTGACATCAATTTCCAAGTTTCTGGCACACTTGGAACTCCTATTGCAGAACCTGACAAAAGTTAGGGTTTGAGGTCAAAGTCAACCTTGATCCTAACTAGGTCAGGGTTGACCTTGACCTTGACCAGGTCAAGGTCAACCTTGACCTTGACCTCTTCCTACCAAAATTTCAAAGTTTCATTTCCCACTAATTTGGTTTTCAGGAAAGTTATTTTCTGCTTCCAGGTCGGCTATTTCAGGCTCTGAAACGGTAAATCCTTTAATGGTATTTAATCAAGGTATACTTTCTAAAGGTGAGGACCTAATTGGGATTTAATTCTTCAAGATGGGCCATCTAGAGAAGTGTGCCCTACATCACTATAAAAGGAGGCCTTCCTCTCTCATTTTCGCATCTCATCTCAAGCAATTTCATGAGCAAGCTCTCAAGTGCAAGCAAGTCTTCAAGCATTCAAGTGTTCAAGCATTCATCCATCAAGGAGTTCCATTGTTAGCTATTGAAGGATTCAATCTCCTTGGAGCCCCCTTGAAAATCCATCCTTCTCCATTCATTCAAACCTTCCTAGATGCAAAGATCAAATCAAGATTGGTGTTGAAGATCAAAATACCATTGATTGGAGACATCCCACATTCATTGAAGCATTCTTACTTATGGATTTGAGGATTTGAATCCTCTACAAGGACTTCAACATAAGCGAGGTGATTTGTTTCAATTACTTTGTTTATGCACCATATATTTCAATTCAATTTCAAGTTTAGTTCCTAAATTGGGGTTTGACCAAGTAATACCCCCCATACAACCAAAAACCCCCATTTTCTTGTAGGTATAGGTGTGAAATCTTAGATCTAAGAGAGAATTCAGATACCCTTTTTGGTAATCTTTCACGATCTGTGAACAGAATTGGAATCAAACTTCTAATAAATAATGTGGTCTTTGACCTTTTAAAAGGTCAAAGTTGACCTGTGTGAATTTGGAGAAAAGATTTTTGGGTTTTGTCCACCTCGGCATTTTCAGTCTAGGACAAGTGATGAAATCTTAAGAAAGTTCATACATAAGCTAGAATTCAGCATTTTTCATATTTTCCCTAATTCAAGGTTAGTATTTGGACTTCAATTATTTTAGATTTCAAGCTTAATCCAACTATAAGGAAATATAGGGTTTCTCTCTCTTTCATATTCTTCATAGATTGATTCAATTGTGTATTAACCTTTTGGTTGATCAAATTGGATCTCTCCATTGGGAATTTGGATTTTGGAGTGAATCTTACATTTTCCCCACACACATACACAAATAGTGGTGATTCCAAATTACAACTATTCATTTTGGTGAACCTGACTAGCTTACTCTCTTTCTTTTTGGTGTTAGATTTCCTTTTATCTTGTTAGTATTAGATTTGTCCTTTGTGATTGATCTTGTATGCTAATTAGATTTCATATTCATGCTTTATGTGTTTTTAGTTTAGTTCATTTACATTATATTGGTTTATGAGCTTTATTACCACTAGTCCTACTTATAACATTCAAGTTAGAAGAAGTCATAGACTCATGGGTGCCTTTGAGCCTAAATCTTCTCCTTTCCTTAGGGTCCCCAATAATAACTTGATTCTTCATGATTCTAATCCTACTATGGAGTAGAACTCTTCTCACTCATCTCATGATGAGGATGATGCTTTAAGGGTTCCTCCTGAACAAGTCCAAAAACTTTCCACTGAACTTGATAAAATGGGTAATTGGCTTCTTCAAGAAAACCATGGTCAAGATTCTATTCAAGCTATAGAGGCTCTTAAGAAAGTTCTCTATGATAGTGATCAAGGTGTTAATCTTTTATATGGTATTACTCATCTTGTGCATTCCAATGTTAAACCTTTAACTCAAGAGGCTCAAGATTTAGGTTTCACTGCTCCTATCATTGGTGTTGAACCTTCTCCTAATCCTTTACCTAGTATTCCTATCTATACTCCTCCTTTGGTGACTGTGATGGTTCCCTCTATTCCTATGAGTATTCCTCCCATTTCCCTTCCTACATCACAACCTTCATATCATAGTGTTCCTTTCACTTATTCCACTCTACTTCAAACTATAGTTCCTAGTGTTCCTCCAGTTGTGTCTTCTATTCCTACAGCTTCTCATGCTTTCCCTAGTGTGTCTAATGTTGCTACTCTTATTTCGTCTAATGATTCCACCATCATCAGTTTGGCCCAAACTGTATCATCCTGACAACAACAACTTGCTTCCTTAACTCAAAACAAGTTTAGTATTCCTACATGTGACATGGGAAGTCCTTTGTCTAGGGATATTATCCGAACTCCTGTTCCTCAACAAGTCAATATGCCTCATCTTGAGAACTATAATGGAAAAGGAGATCCTGTTCATAATCTTAAAACATTCCAAATCCTTTGTAGTGATTATGCTCATGACCATAGGATTTTAGCCAAACTGTTTTCTCAAACCTTTCCTAACAAGGCTTTACAATGGTATTGTTCCTTGCCTCCTTATTCCATTGATTCTTTTCCACAACTTGCTAATGCCTTTATTCAACAATTTCAAAACAATATTGGCCCGCAAGTGTCTTTGACTGATTTAATGCATTGTAAACAAGGTGCTAAAGAAAAATTGACTGAATTTATTGGTAGATTTAAGCATTTGCATGCTCAGATTTCTTATCCCATTCCTCATTTTGATATTCAACGTATGTTTATTTCAAATTTGCAAAAGGATATTAGAGATAAGATTTTGCTTACTAAATTTACCTCTTTTCAAGAACTTTGTGCAGCGCTTCATCATTATCAATTACAAGTGAGTCAATTTGAGAGAAAAACTCCAATGGCTCCTGTTCCAGTCGATAAGAGTGATGCTGCTCCTTAATCCAAATAAGTTTAAAAAATTCAATAATTATGTCAAGATAAACAAACAAGAAAATGCAGTTGCTGATTAGGTTGTTGTTGCATCTCATAATACCACTTCTGCATCCACTACTTTTCTATCAAATCATACGTTTACTCCTCTTTCTGAAACTTTACATGCTATTATGAATAGGTTGTTAGCTGCTAATATGATTACTTTACCTCCTATTCAACCTCTTTTACCTACTACGATTGCATCTAAATCTTTTGATCACAATGCTTTTTGTCAATATCATTGTTAGAATGGTCATGATATTGAGAGATGTTATTCTTTAAAACATAACGTCCAAGATCTCATTGATGCTAAAGCTTTATCTATTGATAATTTGGATAGTAGTGGGAATCAATCTGTCTCTCCTCCTAATCAGAACCTTCAAATCTATACGAATCCTTTACCTACGCATGATACTAATACTATTGCTCAACCATCTACTGTGGAAATTGTATATGATTCCAAGATGGATGATCTTAATCATGTCATTAATCAAGTGGAGCATGTTGCTAAGCCTATATCTCCACCTCAACCTTCACTTCAAGTTCTATCTCAACCTCAAGATAAACCCAAACCTAAAGTCAAACATCAACCTAATCCGTGACAAAAAATTAAGAATAAAAGACCTCGGGAACTTTTGATTACCTTTGATGACTCTGAGATTGTTAAGGCTCCTGATGGTCCCCTTTACATTGCTGCTATGGTTGCTTAGATACCTACTCGTGGTTGTCTTGTTGATCCTACCTCCTTAGTCAATGTTATCACTGAAGAAAATCTTTTTATGAAAAGCTTACAACATGAATTCTATGATACATCAGATGTGTGGATTCAAACTTGTAATGGTTTTCTTTATCCCTCATTTGGTTCTATTATTTACCAGTTGAACTTTTTGGAAAACATGTGAACACTACCTTTGTTGTGGTTCCTACTTCTGATCAATTTCAAGTTAAGCTAGGTTTGCCTTGGTTGATTGCCATGCATGCTGTTGCTTCACCTATACATAAGTGTCTTAAGTTCATTCATGATGGTGAACTGAAGATGATCAATCATAGTCTATATCAACCTTCTAGGCCTAGAGATTGTGCTGCTCTAGATTTCTTTTGGCCTTCCTTACCTAATTCATGTCCTCCTCGCCCTGATAATCTTTTTCAATCATATCAAGCTTATAAACATCATAAGATTATTCAATTAAGCATACCTCCTATGGATCTTAATCATGGTCTTTTACCTACACCTTTTATACCTCCTTCAACTATGGCTTCTTGTTCTGTTAATCAACTTCTTCCTAAAGATCCTGTGATTGTTCCTCCTATGGTTGATAATCCTATTGATCTTCCCAAAGAACCTATGAAGGATCCTACAATTGTTCCTCCTAGTTCTCAACCTATTTTAAATAAATCAAAATGTAACTGATCTTCTAATGAACATTGTAAAAAGTGTCATGCTCATGCTAAAGCTAAAAGATCTCTACTTTCTACAGATACACCTATGTATAATGTTGTTACTAATAATGATGTTCACATGCATGATTATGATGATTCTCTTCGTATCTTAGATCCTATTTTGATTAATTTGGATGATGAAGATACTCTTGATGATACTGATAATGTTACTGATGAATATGAGACTATTGACATTGACATTGATTTGCTAAATATGCTTTCATCTCAATTAACTCTTACACCTAGTATCGAACATAGTGATTCTCAAGAGGATCCTTGTTTGGAACTAGCTATCATCCCTACTACATTGGATATAGTCCCTCTTGCGAGTTACCCACCTACCCTAAATGATATACAATGAGATGGGGAAAGTAGGCGGCATGCTTGATTGACTTATCCTTTGTGGTAGCTTTCTTGTGTGTTTTCCTATTGTATTGTGCTTCTCCTGTAATGTGTTTGCTAAATGTTGTTAGATTCTTTTATACGATCCTTGTTACTCAGTTGGTACAAGGTGATGAAGGAATTGAAACTGTTGTTCAAATTCTTCTATATGTATCTCTATTCTTCTATGTGTTGTTCAATGTTATGTTGTAACTATGCTATTGTTCATAAATATTTCCTTGTGTGATCTGCTTGGATTTGAGATATGGTAGCACTAATTCTTTTTGGTCTCCATGTCATGGTCCGAAAAGATTCTTCTTCGTATATCTTATGTAATCTTTCCTCCTTTGTGATTGTAGTTCTACTTCCTTTGGGGAATGATGTCAATTCATTTGCAATAATATCATATATATATATATTATCTTATGATCATACTGACCCCATGGTAGGTAGATCCCTTCGGTGTTCTCTGTATGTTTCTCTGATATTTCCATTGATTTATCTTCATCTGGGGGCATCTCAATGTGGAAATGTAATCAGTGGAGTTTTTTATGTTTTTGTTAAAGCCATTGCTCCTGTTAAAGTGTCAACAATGAATTTAACGTGGGGGCATACGCTCTGCTCACTTATTACACACATGCACTTATAAATTAAAAAAAATCAAAACATGCTAAATCTTCTAAAGGTAACGCACATAAGTTGCTAAATCCTAAGGAAGACACACACTTTAAATTTACTTTTTAATCTTTCTTTTTGGATTAAGAACTAATCCTTAAAGTATGGATTTATATATTGTGATCCCTTAAGGTCGAAAGTGTCCTTAAGAATAGATCTCTTTTATTTTTTATTTATTCTTATGGAATAGGATATTCCTAAGGATAAATCCTTGATGGGTTGACTAGTGAGTAGCCACATTCACTAGGTAGTTCAATTCCATCTTTTTGGTTGCACCTATTTCCTGTTTCCTATGTGGTTCACAATGGGACATAAGTTCTCATTGGGTGAGGTAATCACACTTTTTCTTTCTCTCTTTAGAGATGTCTCTCTTATCTATGATTTAAGAGTCGATGAAGACTTGAGTCTTTGGGGGCTTGAGATTTCTCTTTGTCCCTCAGATTACGATAAGATTATCTCATTATTTTTATCTCCTTTACCAAGAGTTTGCATCGACTCCATATTATGTATTGTCTTAAAATGGAAGCACTTCCATGTTAAGAGCATTTAGCCCTCTGAGTAAGTGGTTTGTGGTCATGTTAAGCACCTTGATTGGGTCTTTGCATGTATTTGGCTTTATCCCCGCTTTCCACTTCTTCTCTGCACTTGATTTCTTCATTCTAGGTGAAATTAGGGTTAAGGTCTTAAGGAATTTTCTAATTTTCCCTCTTCCATGGCTCCATTTTCTAGGTAGGATTTAGAAATGAGACCTCCTAGTCCTTCATCATATCATTCCAAGGATTTTCTATCTATTCCAGACACTGGGTCCTGATCTGACATCAATTTCCAAGTTTCTGGCACCCCTGGAACTCCTATTGCAAAACCTGACAAAAGTTAGGGTTTGAGGTCAAAGTCAACCTCAACCTTGACTAGGTCAAGGTTGACCTCAACCTTGACATCTTCCTGCCAGAATTTCAAAGTTCCATTTCTCGCTAATTTGGTTTTCGGGAAAGTTATTTTCCACTTTCGGGTCGGCTGTTTCAGGCTCTGAAATGGTAAATCTTTTAATGGTATTTAATCAAGGTATATTTTCTAAAGGTGAGGACCTAATTGGGATTTACTTCTTCAAGGTGGCCCATCTAGAGAATTGTGCCCTAGATCGCTATAAAAGGAGGCCTTCCTCTCTCATTTTCACATCTCATCTCAAATAATTTCATGAGCAAGCTCTCAAGTGCAAGCAAGTCTTCAAGCATTCAAGTGTTTAAGCATTCATCCATCAAGGAGTTCCATTGTTAGCTATTGAAGGATTCAATCTCCTTGGAGCCCTCTTGAAGATCCATCCTTCTCCATTCATTCAAACCTTCCTATACGCAAAGATCAAATCAAGATTGGTGTTGAAGATCAAAATACCATTGATTGGAGACATCCCACATTCATTGAAGCATTCTTACTTGTGGATTTGAGGATTTGAATCCTCTACAAGGACTTCAACATAAGTGAGGTGATTTGTTTCAATTAATTTGTTTATGCACCATATATTTCAATTCAATTTAAAGGTTAATTCCTAAATTGGGGTTTGACCAAGGCAAACCCCCCATACAACCCAAAACCTCCATTTTCTTGCAGGTACAGATGTGAAATCTTAAATCAGAGAGTGAATTTAAATACCCTTTTCGGCAATCTTTCAGGATCTACGAACAGAATAGGAATTGGACTTCAAATAAATAATGTGGTCTTTGACATTTTAAAAGGTCAAAGTCAACTTGTGTGAATTTGGAGAAAAGATTTCTAGGTTTTGTTCACCTCAGCATTTTCAATCTAGAATAGGCGATGGAATCTTCAAAAAGTTCATACATAAGCCAGAATTCAGCATTTTCTAGATGTTCCCTAATTCAAGGTTAGTATTTGCACTTCAATTATTTCAGATTTCAAGCTTAATCCAACTATAAGGAAATATAGGGTTTCTCTCTCTTTCATATTCTTCATAGATTGATTTGATTGTGTATTAACCTTTTGGTTGATCAAATTGGATCTCTCCATTGGGAATTTGGATTTTGGAGTGAATCTTACATTTTCCCCACACACATACACAAATAGTGGTGATTCCAAATTACAATTATTCAGTGGGTACATGTGCCTGTTCATGAAAACCTTCTCAAATGCTTTCTTTGTTTCCTTAGCAACCAATTCACAGTTCTTATCCATGATATTTAATGTTCTTTTCTTGGTTCTAAGGTGAGGTTTCACTAGATCTAACAACAAGGTTTTCTCCTCTAAAGAACATACTGGTAAACTCTCATCTAAGATCTTCTATCTTATTCTCAGATCTTCCTCCATTTCTTGTGTCTTCAAGAAATCCAAAATGTTCCAAACACTGTCTAGAATAATAGTTTTCAATTATAGCACTATCTTCTTAAACTTAAGCATGTGTTTGACAATCATGCCATGAATCTCTGACTTATCTATTTCACTGTACTTATCATAAAATTTTCCTATTTGATCAATCCTTCCTTTGTCAACAACCCTTTTACTCAACACTTGAAGATTAGGTTTGAAACCTACCTCTGGAGGTGCTTGAGTCTTTCTTTTGCTTCTTGTTGCTGGCATGGATGGATGACTAGTGCTGATCTCTTTCTTCCTCTTTGCTATTGTCTTATACTCCAGAGGAGTAGTAAGATCAATTTACTATGGGTGCAAGAGGGGCAACATCAGATTTACCCTTCTAATCATCTAATTTCTCAATTTTCACCTTCTTCATCTTTGGATCATCAGATTTTGTCTTTGTTGCAGTTGCACTCTCTATTTCCAAAGCAATCTTCTCTTGCCTTGCTTTGTCTAGGTCTACTTGAGATACTCCATAAATTTTCAAAATCTCCAAAGTGACCTTGGAAACTTTTCTTTTTGTTGTTGTGCTGTTCAATACAAAATCTACTTCTCTTGTTTTCTCTTCATAAGTTCCCCATCTAGGTTCATTGGGGTCCTTCGGTGTTGACAATAGAGCTTGAGAATAGGCCTCTATTATAGGCTCTTCAACTTCATATCCCAGTGGATGAATCCACTTTGTTCTTGGTTCAACAACCTCCATGCATGTTGTATCAGTCTCTACCGTGAAAAAAATGCTATCCTTGTATTTTTCAACTATCTTTTCTGGAATTTTGTATCTCATCTGCATTTTGGCTCTAAATGTCTTCAATTTTAGTGTCATGTAATCCTTCAATGTACTTTCAATACTTTCCTTGAGAGATATATGTGGCATAGTGGGAATGGATTTGTCTAGATACAAATTAGACACCTTTCCAAGAATATGGAAGTACATATAGATTATTAAGGACCCAAAGCTAAATATCTTAGTCTTGTCATGTTTGATGGCTCTTATGTTGTCTATTAGCTGTGCGTGCAAGATTTCACATAGATTAAAGTCTCCATTCTCTCTCACCAACCTTATTGCTGCTAGAATGGTGGCCGCTGACACACTGTTTACTCTGGTGGTGTGCTGGAACCTGTATCCCAATATTATGGACATTGATTTGATGTCTTTTTCTACTATAGGCTCTATTTTCATTCCGCACCTATCACTTCTTGATTTGCAAGCCCGTTCTATAATTTTTTTGGTATCCTTGCCCACTGGAAGAATGACGCTTGTCTTTGAGAGTCCTTCCATCTCATGAATTAGATCTTCTATTATCCTAGCTGATACTTCACTTATCCAAAATAGGTCATCATGGATCCTGCTGAGTAGAATCTTGATCCATTCCGACTCATAGAACTCATATGCCATAGCATATTCCACTATAGGATGATTATCCAACTACACATACTCATCCATGAAGGTTTTTTCAGGTTTCATCATTGTTTCCATGTGCGCTCTTATTCTATCCAAACCTACTGGTTCCTTCTTGCAATATATGTATGACCTAATGTCTTCCACATGCATAACACCCATGGGAGTGTGGGAGAATGCACCTTCTAGGTTGTCTAATGTGGACTTGAATGGATGCCTCTTAAACACATATCTCTTCTTTTCTGCCACATCAAATACAATGGGAGTAGCCATTACTTACTTGTATATTTCTTTCCAAATGATCTCAAAGACTTCTGAATCGGTGCAACAGATTAGGGCTTCCACAACTAATCGAATGCACTGCTAATCACTAGTGAATTAATCTGCAATCCTTTGCTATCAAATGCTAGGGCTCCTCTACTCTCCAATCACTCTGAATTCAAATGCAATGAGAGATCTAAAAGCTTTTGTTGACTTTAGAGTAAGAATTTCACATTAATGCTTGCTGCATAAACCAGGTTGTCACTTGATAATTTCCAACTTTCATTTTGTAAATAATCAGCTAGTGCACTCTTGCACATAGGTTCTGCTAGTCTCCAAAAGGTTAAGTCCAAAGGTGCATACTTAGAGGGTGAGTATACCAACCACACAGGGGTTCAGAGCTAAATTAGCTCCCCCTATGACTTTGAGGGCCATTCATTTAGATGTAGAGGGTGCGTCCACTGTGGATGCATCCAATACATTCTCATCAACCTTATCCTTCTTTGCCTCTAACCAAATCAAGCTCTCATCTTCTAAAGCTTTCAAAAACTTGACTTCTCCTTTGGTATTCAGTACTAATTCTTCTGGCTTTTTAGGACTTTCCTGACTTTGCATCTTTGATCTACAGAACTTAGAGATGTGTCTAGCCTTGTTACAAGAGTGAGAAATGACTGGTGGCCTTATATTTGTTGGTGCATTAACATGGGTTACCATTTTACACTATCTAGCTAAGTGACCATTATAGTTACATATCTAACATGTAACATTATGAGAAATTCTTAAATTTGACTGATTCTAATTTCTCTGATTATGGTGAATCTTGTTTTTCTGACTTGACTTACAATTCATAGATCTATGAATAAATTTATTACATGAATAACAATAACCATTGAAAGGTCTTACCTTTGTACAATTCCTTGCTATATGTCCATGCTTGTTACATGCATAACAAGTTTGATCTATTGGCTTGCGCTCATTCTTGGATGGTTCAACATGATCTTTAGATTGACTTCCAACCTCCGTAGCATCTGTGGTGTCTTTCGGTGCTTTCATTCTTTCTCACATGTTGTCAATATGATTTTGTGCTTCATTGAATCCAATGCCACTAGTATCTCCTTTAAGTTCTAAGCATACAACTGAGATTTAATTAGGTCCTTACTTGTGTGAAATTTATCAATGTGATTCTTAGCCCCTTTCAATTTAGTTTCCAAACTTTGTTTGTTGTTTCTTAGCTCCAAGATTTCCATGTTTTCTTTCCTCAATTCTTCATTCAATTGAAGGTTCTCTTTGATATGTTCATCATAGACTTCCTGATTGTTAGTCAACTTATCATCCAATTCTTCAATTTGTTCTTTTAGGGATAAATTTTCTTCATTGAGCTTTTTGAACATTATCCCTAAATCACTAGTAGAGAATTATTTCAAATCTTTTCTTAACCTTTTGATGACTGATTGAGCATCACTGACTTTTTCTTTTAGTTCCTCAATTTCTTTTTTAGATCTGTCCAGATCTTCAAGAGCAGGTTCAAGATTTACTTTCAGATGTTTCATTTCTGCTTTGTCCATGATCTCCTCAAGTGGTTAAACTTCTTTGCTGAGGACTAGAGCTCTAATACCAATTGTTACAAATGGGAGCACTGAGAGGGTGAGCGGGGGGGGAGGGGTGAATCAGTGTTCACTATATTAAATATTTTTCCCTTAACTCTTTAATCTTAACTTGAATGCTTAAGTACTAAAATGAACATTAACATAAATAAGAAATATGAACACAACACATAACACCAATATGGTAATGGGAAAACCCAAATAGGTAAAAACCCCAGTGGGAATTGACACCCACTAATATTCTGTACTAGTGTTTTATGATCCTTGTTAGAAGATCCTTAACCCTGTTAGGAGTTGCTTTACAATGTATTTAGTATAGTGACCTGGTCAAGGGTCGGACCCTATTAGGAGTCTTTTATAATAACCCTATTAGGGGTGTGGACACACTTCTCAAGTAGTGAATGCTACAACCTTTTGATCTTAGATACACACTATATCTACTGGATGAACTGTCACTGTGACACTACTTGTCTGATCAGTTCCTTTGATGTGCTAATGCTTTGACCTCTTGCAAAGGTCTAATACATCTTAACAGCTCTTCACACACTTCTTCTCCTCTTATCTCAACTCTATAACAACTCTTATGCTTTATTACAATAGCACATCTAATATTTATATGTGCATACAAAAAAAATAACTAGGTCGGCCTTTAACTAATTACATACAATGCTTTTAATTGAATTGGCTCAAGCATGCTTACAAAAAAACATAATTATATGTCTACAACCTAATTACAATAGGTGCATAGCCCTTACACAACAATAATATAACCGCTAACCAAAATTCCAACAGACGGCTTCTTGCACTATTCTTCTCTAGCATTAACTATTTGTGCAACTTGAACTCTCTGTATCTTCCTCATACTAAATCTTCTGGTCATGTGCTCTTAGATGTAGCATGAATATGGTCTTACCAAATTAACTTCTAGGGAGCATACCATAATTCTATTGTATGCACGCGTGCTGATGCTCTGACCTTCAAGTACTATGTATACTGTCTAGTCTTCAACACTTAGCCACTTTTTGATCTTCTTATCATAAGCGTTGACTCTAAAACATCATATGACTTTGTTGCCATAATGAAAACACTATATTAAGTCATATACACCAGTATAGTCAACTTGCCAACAGAAAATTCCTGGAAATCAACACCCATTTCCAATGGCGCTTATACTGCCCAGCATTTAGGCCCAACAAAAAAGGTTGCATGGCCACATTTTTCACTTGGGTATTTCACTTGCCCAAGGGATCCCCACCCCTATTTCTACATACAAGACAACATTAACGTTGTCCCCCAAGTATTCTTCTTTAAAAAACCCCCCACAACAACATTAACATGTCCACCTTCTCTCCTCCAAGGTCGAGAAGAGATGCCAATAAATGGGATGTAATGTCCATGTTGACCTGGTGCCTATCTTCATTGTGAAGAAACTCTTTGCCCTGCACCATTTTAATAGCCTCTATTATGAAAGGCCCACCCTCCTTACAAATTGATTGTAAGGTTTCATTTGAAAAGGAACCCAGAAAGGCCTTCTAGGCCTCCTCAGATGTGCATCTAAGCCTAATTGGAGTGTCCATCTAAAACTTCAAAAACCTTAAAAACAAATTATTTGCAAAGTGCAGACTAATGACCTAAACAAACAATTTTTCTAACATAGCTGATTGAGGAATAAAGAAGCTAGATCGTCTATAAATATCCCTTGAATCCTTGATCGTTACTTAATAATAAATTATTCTATCTTTAATGGTATTAAATCCATTTTCCTTAATATGCCTCTAAATCTTTCATGTAAATCTTTCCCCTAAATGCATGCATGTGAGAAATTAAAATTGTGTCCTTAATCTTTCATATGTGGTAGTAAATCTTTCCCATAAATGCAAATATGTCAGAAATCACTTATTTCAAGTACAAATTTGGAAGTGGTGTGTGACAGTTAAAGAATGTCACTTGTCACTAACAAGGCATTTATTTCTTACCGAGTTAAAAGGTTATAGGTTGCACTATAGGACCGTGATTATTGATACCAACATGTGTACACTGTAATCTATAGACAAGTTGACATCCCTAATTTGATACGTGTCAACATCCGATGACTTCCTGGATAACTTTGTTTCATTCAAGAAATTGGGGCCGAAATTAAACTTCAACCATTGATCTTGGATCATCACACGGTCTCAAATAATACATTTAACATTATACAATAATGTATGTATGTTAGGTATGTTAGGTTAGGTTACGTGTCCGTGTTATGTCCAATCTTTTGAAATCACCAATAAAATATTTTTTTCCCCATAATTAATGAACAATTAGCCAATAAAATAAATAAATTTTCAAACGACACATAAAATTCGCCAATACAATTATTTTTTTCCCTTTAAACGAAAATCATTCACCTCATATATTATAATTTTTTACTTCAAAAGAAAATTATTTGCCTCACATAATATATATTTTCCCCCACATGACTGAATAATTCGCCACCAATTTATGAAATTTTCATTCGATAGGGAAAAAATCCCCAATACAAACTATGAAAAATCATGGATTTGAAAAAAAAAATCCAACTGCATTAAAACAAATTCCCCCCTAAAATAATGTACGATTCGCCATGATTTTACACTTTTTCCTAAGAGGGGGTTTCTTAAAGTTATCCCTGAAGGTGGGAACATAACTAAATCAGAATTAATGTTTCAGTATTAATAAAATAAAAATAAAATTGTTGAAAAAGTGTAAAAGTGAGTAAATAAAGATGGATAGAAATTATGTGTGACTCAACCATTGTAAATGATATTGAACTTGTTGATGCATATTAATAAGGTAGGTATATATTTACATGGGACTTAACATTGTATGCTAATTTAATCATTACAATAGTGTCATCTGCAACAATGAATACTAGATCATTTTTCACTTTACTTTAGGCTTGCATTGAATTGTATGTCTATAATGCAATGACTTGCAGACAAAATGCCATAATGCTCTTTACATGAAAGTTTACAAGTAAGTCAATTTTAGGATGGTTTCACCTAGTTGATTATCTTTGGTAAATATATAGGTGAAAATAATCCTCAAATCTTTGAAATTCAACTTTGAATTTTGGACCCTCACTAACACCTACAATCAACAATTGGGAGCCAACAAAAGTATAAAGTATTTAAATTGGGTTTGGTTTTTTTCTATAAGGAATTACCCAAATTTGTCAACATTGGCAAGGAAATCTGTGAAGAAACATAACAAGAACTTAGAACCTTGCATTAAGCATTCATAAATGATGTCAACATTTACAATTCTATGAATAATAGTTACTCTAATTAGTTTTAGATGTTATGAGTAAGTTAAATGACTATATAAAAAAAATATTTTGGAAGAAAATGATTTTCACAACAATTAGTTTTTTCCTAAGAGTAATGCTCATGTGTGCCCCTATCCCAAGGGACAATCTAATATCTATCACATAATGCTCTTCTCCATTTGATGGTTTGATGTGTTGTGTACAAACAATCAATGTCCCATACTTAAATTACTTATGTCCTTTGTAGATTTGTCATTAAAGATAACATTAACCTATTAACATGTGTCTGTATTATAAAAAGTTAATTTTGATATTGTAGGACTTGTGAAATCAAAAAACCACACATGGTTTCCAGGTTATGAAATTCCTATATAATAATGCCTTGGGGAGGAGTTTGTATCATGGAGTTTTGTTTGCAAAATTTGGGTGCTAGAAGGATGCTAGTGATGTCTCTCCAAGATTGAGTTGAGGTGATACTCTTGCAAGAACTTGCATTGCAAGTGTATTGTAATCATTTGTTGATTTGGTAATACATTATGCATTTTAGAGTGTGGGGCTTTCCTCCCGTAAGGGTTTTCCCCATGATAATCACTGTGTTATGTTCTCATTGTTTTATTCATGCTCT